>JAUZSZ010000239.1:28154-43724 GCA_034780575.1 Labeobarbus marequensis
AACAGGACTAATTACACCTGTTGAGAGCACCTGCCTCTGGGAAAGTTTTCCCGACCCTCGGTTTTTAGACCCTCGGGCCAAAATTAGCACCGCCAGTGTCTGACTGTGCAAACTAAATGTGGGAAACCACAGAACGCACATTGAATTCACCGTCGAGTCAGCATATTAAGCCACATAATGGAAGAAATCCCCTGACAAACATTATTTCTCGACTCCTCATTTTCTAAAAGTTGAATACACATGAATTCCATAGATGTCCTCTGACCTCTTTGATTCCCTTGCGTGTGGGTGCTCCTTTTGTGATTGTTGAAAGAGTTCATGGCGAGGGTGAAACCACCTCCTTTTCTTATTCTGATGGGCCCATACAGTATTGTCCCCCTCTGGGCATTAGCACTGCCAAGAGCTACTCAAATTGTAGGGATGGCAAAATCAAAGGAGGGGACGGGATAGTTAGAGCGGGAGGAGCTGTGGGAGGAGGTTAGAAGGGTGGTTGTAAAAGAACATTTACAATAAAATAGAGAGGCGCCTCTTAGAGATATTTTAAATATGGCAGACAACAAAGGCAGAAATACTACAGTTCACTACAAATCCGCAGTAACTAACGGATGTCCACTGAAAGTAGTGAATGATGAGGGAAAATTATCTTGCTTGGGGAATTTAAAAAGTACTTTCAACACATGCAGCACTGCTTAATGTAATACTCTGCTTTAGAAAACTAATGGTGTAGGATGACTGAAAATAGCATACCTCCACCAAAGCTGATTTGAATAGCTCCTATTTCTCAGTAGTTTGGCTCTGTGTTGTCATAGGAACTGCAATACAATGTGGACTTTCTTCTAGTAGGCGTTCTTACTAGAACTCTTTTCTTCTTTTGCACCTTCTTTTTTGCACACAGAAATGTTGCATATTACCTTGATATAAAGTTACACAGACTATTCTGAACGTTACAGAGTTAATAGCTGTAACAAATATTCAGTTTCTCACACAGACGTTACACGATTTTCGTTCATTATAAACACTATCTTGGCATCACATCAACATTCCCGTTACGCAGTGAAGCGCACAAAGTAAAAGGGCAGTTATTACTCACCTCTGCGACATCCTTAGTGATTCCACGCGTTACAGAGTTTAGTTTAGAAAGTGCAGTATTGGAATATCAGAGGGAAAGCATAATTGCAAGCCGCCGCTTTCGAAACTGAAATGGTTAAAGGAAGCGCAGTAAGGCATCCAAGCAATACGTCTTGATCAGAATTCATTAGTTAAGCATTTCTAGCTAGAGTTGGACAAGTCTTGCGCCAGGCAGGCTGCGGTTTGCGCTGTGCTTCTGACAGCTGCCATGGCAATGAGATCAAAGCCTCTTCACTGCTTCTGATAGAGGGGGCATCGAGGCAACTAGTTAAAAACGGAATACAATACTCTATCAACTATAACGCATAATGTGATTCTAACACATAATGAGAACTCTAGCAGGACATTTTCATCGTTTTCTTATCTTA
The DNA here is from genome assembly GCA_034780575.1 of Labeobarbus marequensis. Lineage (NCBI taxonomy): Eukaryota > Metazoa > Chordata > Actinopteri > Cypriniformes > Cyprinidae > Labeobarbus > Labeobarbus marequensis. The sequence goes on from JAUZSZ010000239.1 coordinate 29,651, forward strand.
TCTGCTTTTAACCGCGAGCATATCATTGTCAAGCCTCTGTTACTAACAAGCTCATGTTTGGCATCCCGCTGTGCAACACAACACAACACGACACAACACGACGCCACGCTTGCGTAGCTCAGCTCATTCAATGTATGAATGCAGATCGGCCGTTTGTTAACAAAGCAATTTGGAAGAGTCTTCTGACGCAGCATGTTTTGAAATAATTGCTGTCACGTTGGAAGTGAGCTATTCCTTTGCTTGTGTGTCTGGTCTGCCACATATTGTTTGAATTCTATAGCCAAAAAACCATGTGGGTAGGTATATGTAAACGCAGACTGTGGAAGTGCAATGGGAAATCTATTTATCAATGGATGCATCATTTGTACTTGTCTCATATTTTCCTGGTGGTCCCACCATGGGTAAAAGTTTTTAGAAGGGGTTTGTGTTCTCTTGCAGTTAGGCTTCAATCTATGATGAGATGTGAACAACTACAGGCAGCTGACAGCAATTTGTTAATAAAACTGTCAAAAATGAGGTTGTCCAAAAAATGAGTGAATTTTTTGTAGGCTGCGTTAAACCCCCACAAGAATTTAATCCAAAACCAGTGTTATTTTGTGAAAACCTTTTCTTTCCTTTCCTGCAGACACAAAGAATGGACTTCAGTGAAAACTTAATAAGATGGAAAGACCATTTTAACAATCTTTAATTTGGAACATGTCTCGGTTTACCGGACTACGCCCCTAACTAAAACCAAATGTCTTTCAACTGCTGGATTTCTATGCATGCTTCTTACAAAAATACCTGATGGTTTCCACCCTGTATGGTCAGGCTCTTCAAAAAGAGACCAATGAACAATCAAATGTTAGTGAGTTTGGTGTGAAGTTGCCTTTAATGTGGAAACTGTTATGCTGGAAATTCCTTGCATATGTACGTACGTTTAATGTGTATTTTCCCATTTCAGGGGTAGCTCCACAATTTATGTATATTGTTTAGGTAGGTGTTCCATCACATTTGATATGTTTACATGGAGAAGCACACTGATATATCTCCGTCCAAATTATTCACACAATCAAAAAATAATGACTTAACACTTTCCATGTAATGTTGTGGTTACAGCTGCATTCATCTGGCTTATCTCTTTCTATCAGTACCCTCACATTGCTAGAAGAAGCCAAATTATGTTTAGCACTTGGATCAATGCACTACTGCTTCTACAATCAAATGCATCAGTTCGCTCCACACTTCTGAACAATTTATCCCATTAAGTTTCCATTGATATTGTTTCCATTGAAATATTTTATTTCAGTTTCCACTTTTCCATATTACACACAATAGGCACTGGCCATTAGCCAGAAAATATAAAGCTAAACAGAGGCCAGCTGAATATTCAGAACAGGTGAGCTTCCTTGAGGTTAAATTTAGCCGACTGCCTGGAAGTCTTTGACGGATTGCCAAGAGGATGCAAAAATAATAAAACAGTCGTGGGACAGGACAAATAACAAAACAAAATTCACCTGACTATATACAGCACGTTGCAAGTTGCATTTTATGTGAGACTTTAGCATGAAGCATTAAGTCATATATTGGTAATATGATATTATAATAATTAAGTTATATTAATATGATATTATTATGATAGAATATTAATATATTATTATTCATTAAAACACCAGAATGCTTAACAGATCAGTTGGTACATTCGAATATGAATATATTAATTATATATGACATTTTTAACTATTTGAATGGCATATAGCAATATAAAATATTCATTGTTACAGTAGCTATTAATGATAGTTAATATAAAGTATTACCTAACAAAAACATGATTAAAAAGTACAAAATCTAAAATACTTTAATAATATAAAAATCTTGAAAATATTTTCACATGAAGCATATGTGACCCTGGACCACAAAACCAGTCTTAAGTCACTGGGGTATATTTGTAGCAATACCCAAAAATACATTGTATGGGTCAAAATTATTGATTTTTCTTTTATGCCAAAAATCATTAGGATATTAAAGAAAAATCATGTTCCATGAAGATATTTTGTAAATTTCCTACTGGAAATGTATCAAAACTTAATTTTTGATTAATAATATGCATTGCTTAGGACTTCATTTGGACAACCTTAATCTCGGCCAAATATTGTCCTATCATAACAAACCATACATCAGTGGAAAGCTTATTTATTAGCTTTCAGATGATGTATAAATCTCAGTTTCTAAAAATTGACTCTTATGACTGGTTTTGTGGTCCAGGGTCATATATTACTACTAATAAAATAAAATTAATATTTAACATTATTAATTTTTTTTTAACATACTTTACCTCAATTTCAAATTAAAATATTAACCTCCAACCACATATGGTAACGCATATGAAATGACAAACACGCATCATTTGCATGCAGTCTATCATTTCTTTTGTGCTTTTTAAAAGACACCAGTGAATAAAAGAAAAGTAGTGGATTATGCAGCAGTTCAGTCTAATCCTGAAATGTGCGAGAGACAGAAAGAAAGTGGGGGAGATAGAAAATGTGTGTGTGTGTGTGTGTGTGTGTGTGTGTGTGTGTGTGGCTGCTCCACAGAGTCACCTGCCTTCAGGATTACACAGTAAGTTATTACCTAAACAGGAGCAGATCCCAGATACACAAAAAGAAATAGATGTAGTGACAATAAACTTCCTGTAAATGCTCATTTCTGCATGTAAGCACAAACACACACATTAAGCCATCCTGCCACCCAGTTCCATAAACATGTACCCACCAAATCAACATCACTATTATTTTTTTCGTTTGACGGTTTTGTGGCATGTTCTTTGTTGCTGACATGTCTGGACATTGGTCAGTTAAGGACAAGGAGCTAGAATAGTAAAAATGACATTCATGAGACATAATTAGTACATTACGATGTTGAAACCTCCACTCATCAATCACTGTCACCCTGCCTCTCATCTAAAACCATGAACTGAAGTACCACGAGTCCAATGGGGCAGAGACCGAGGGTAAAGCACTATTGTGATGGGCAAAATGGTGATTACCATAAGTTTATGAGTAAATAAATTAATTTAAGATCATAAATGTACACATTTAAAAAAAAAAAAATCATGGATGCTCTCTGTGTAATCCGATGTCAGCCATTTTTTCCTGCTACAATGGTTAGAGGAGGCCCAATTCAGACTGAACTAAACAGAAATCACTCTCGGACCTCTGGGGTTAAGAGATCAGTCTGGTTGGAGGTGAATAAGACCATTCATAACCTTTGGGTTTAGATAGAAGTGAGACCTTTAGAATGTAGAACAGGTTGATGTGATTGTGTCACAGCGGTGGAAATATTACGGGCCCAATTAATCAACTAATAAAATGATTCATCTGACAAATGTGCACTGAGGAAGAGAAATTAACTGAGTTATGACACAAAACACACCCATTGTCAGTCATATAAACTTCTGTGAATTGAAAGCCAAATAAAACTAAAGTAAGTGAAGTAACATTTAACCTAGAAGGCTTTAAGGTTTATGATTTTTTAAGAAAATGGATTTAACTAAGCTTGGTTTATTTGTCTGCCCTTTGGTTATAAATATATAAATCATCCAAAGAAATCAAAATCAATTCAACACCTGTATCCTTATCTCTCATTATACCCTAATCAGCATGTTTACATAATTTTACGAGCGCACTGCTATGCTCTGTGTGTTTATCTTTCCCTCTGATTAGCTGCATTTATACAGGACTTTGAATAATAATGACTGACTTCATGCTGAAGCTTTATGCACTGGAAATGAATGACAGCCAGTGGCCAGCTGACTGATAATAAAACCAGTCAGGGCTTGTGTCTGTCAGGCCATGTTTGCGTAGTGATGTGTGCGTATGGCGTATGTATCTATTTCAGGAAAGCTTTGTGTATCACGGGTCTTTTTTTCTCAAAAGTTCAATAATCTTCATGATTCATGTTCCTCATTGGCCTTGAACTTAGATAGGCCTACACCACTTACATATATATACACACACACACTACAAAACAAAAATGTTATACAGTAAAGTTCACCGATAAATATTTTTTTAATTTCATATTTATTCATTTTTTAACAAACTATATTTGCAACAACTGAACAAATACAATGCCAACATTGCAAATAAACAATAATAAACATAATCGCTAATATTCAGACAACAAGTGACCTTTTCCTAAAGTATATGTCATAAACTCCTGTATTTTATCTTATCACTGTAGTGTTGTGTAAGTGCTGGAATATTGCAGAGTGCTGGCTATTTTTAAAGGTAATTGAAATTGGAGCTTTCGTGTACTGCATCTTTATTCAGAAATTGTTTCTCACGTTTGTCCATCTGATATATAATGATTCATATGATGTACCATGTGTTATGCTTAAAAAGTTAGCATTTCACTTTTTTGCTAATACAACTTAAAATATTACATCAGTATATTATAATATAATACTGCTACAACACATAATGCAACTTGCATTTTTTAATAATATTTGAATTTTCATTTAATTAACATTGAAGAGCTGACTTGAGAATAAATGTTCTGCAACATGACAATAACACTCAAATAACTGTGCAATTTAAAAAGATTTGGCAACCCTCCTTCAAACATGGATTTTATCGGTAATTTCTGCTTGAAGAGCTTAAACAGAAAGAAGAGGACAGAAGTGATTGAAAACTTTTCTCTTTAATACCCTCACGTAATCCTTTAAAAGACGACAAGCAGGAATGAAGTGATAAAACAATAGCTTTGTAAATGCTCAAGGTTTGTTTACAAGCCCCGTTTCAAGTGCTGCCAGCAAATTTACACAAACAGTGATTATATTAATGAGAAAAGCACTTTAAGAGAAAAAGGACTAAGGGATGGTGCTTGAGATGTGAAAAGACAATAACAGCCAGGAATATTATTTATTTGGAAGTGCTAAAATGGCTTATGAGATGCTGTCAAGAATGAGACCTATTGTGGGTGAACTAACTAGATAGGGTGAACTATTTATCTATCTACCTATCTATCTATCTATCTGTATAATATACTATACTATATACACTTTACAATAAGGTTCCATTTGATAATTAAATTTAGGCCCGGTTTCACAGACAGGGCTTAGGTTAAGCTAGGATTTGGCCATAGTTCAATTAAGACATTTAAGTAGCTTTTATAAATATGCCTCAGATAAAAACATTACTGGTGTGCATCTTGTGGCAAAACAATGAATCTGACATATTTTAGGATCACTCAGAGCAAGTTTCTTTCAGTTGAAATAGCCCAAACATGCATTTTAGTCTTGGACAAGGCTTAAGCCTTATCTATGAAACTGGGGGATAGTGTACCTAAAAAGTATTTGGAAACTTAGCCTACATCACACTTAAAGGCTCAGTTTCACAGACAGGGCTTAAACTAAACCAGGATTAGGCCATAGTTAAATTAGGACATTTAAGTCATTTTTATTAACATGCCTTAGAAGAAAACATTACTAGTGTGCACCTTGAGACAAAACAATGGCACTGATATTTTAAGATCAGTCAGTGCAATTTTCTTTCAGTTGAAACAGCTCAGAGTAACATTTTAGTCTTTGACTAAGCCTTGTCTGTGAAACTGAGGCAAAATGCATTATTACATTAGATTAAAAATGTCAAACCAAGTGGTATTTACTTTTCTTTTCTTTTTTCTTTCTTTTTTTTTAGAAAAAAAAACATTTTGATTTAAAGTCAGTCTGAGGAAAGCTTTATTGGCTTGTCATATAATGCAATGAAATTTGTGTGAACTTTATAGACTGGGGTTCCTGTAACTGGGAGCCTTTTCAGACTATTGCTATTGACAAAGCAAGTATGACTGATGCCGATTTAATGAATGTATACATATAAATCTTGTTTCAGATGGTCAGCCTTGTCCAGTGGTTTTGTGGGACCCTTCTTTAAGCCCAGTAGTAGATCTACCTTCTGAAAAGTTGAACTGGGGCTCATATCAAACCTCTCTCAAACACAAGTGCTGGCATCGCGGCGTCATACCTAAAACAGAGTGGGGCTGCACCAGCATCCACCACCATGAATGGAGCAAGCTGGTAGTCTTTGATTTCCTCCTGCAGGTACTCCACTTTTATCAGTGTCTTTCTGCATTGCAGCTGTAACTTTGTTGATAAGCAACATTTGTTCAGAAAAACAACTGAAACATTTTATTTTAACTTTAATCCTTAAAACAAAAAGATTGTTTCTTCTCAGATTTATGAACGTCTGGATAAAAGCTGCTGTGGATTCAAGCCTCGCCCAGAGGACACCTGTGTTGAGCTTGGTCACCATGAAGAATGTAAAGACAAGGATAGCATAGAGCTGAGACACATAGTCCACCGTAAACATGACCCACACCACCTGGTTTTCTTCAACAACAAGGGCTACTTTGACCGAGACGAGGGGAATCTGAACTTCAGGCTACTAGAGGGAATCAAAGAGTGAGTAAGAGTTAGAATTCAAATATTACCACTTGATCTTTCATTTATGTCTGTAAGTGTCAAAAATCACATAGATTTTGCAGAGATACTGCGCAAATGTTCTTTGTAACCACAGATCATTCACACATGATTTCATTCAATTTCAATTAAAATGCCTTGCCAAAGATTTAGTTAAGTGAAATTTCAAACATTTTTCATCAAAGAAGTGAATCCTTACAGTTTGTTTGATTAAATTACAAGTCACCACAGGTTATCAGGTTTACATAGACATTATGGTTTTAAATAAAATATAATTTTGGACGTCTTCTGTCCTTGTTCTTACCGGACAATCTGAGGTGGTTTGTAATAGCTGCAACTAAAACTGCAACTGAATTCATTTCGGTGAGGCCACAAGTTTTGGCTTTCAGTAAGCCAACACCTCCACAACAGCACTGAAGACGTAAGCAAATACATACGCCAACAATCTGACACGTGCTGTCTAAGCTAAGGGATTCTGCTGGCAATGCTGCTAATGTGATATCTCTGGGAACGCAAGCTCACTTGTGAAATGATGGGCCATTGCTGTGTTTGAGTATCACTGCTTGCACGTTATCTGCATTACAGCTGGGTATTACATAATTCAGATTCAAGATTCAAGATTCCTTTATTGTCATTGTATAGTTACAACAAAATTGAAGAAGCAATCCTTGGGTGTTATACACACAGTGACATTAAAAAAAACTATTTAAAAATACAAATAATAAATAAAACAAGAATAGCAGCAATGTATTTCCTATGCTAAGTAGTGCAATATAAATGTTCAAATAACAGGTAGTAACAGGTGTAAAAATGCAATATTAACAGTAGTGCAATGATGCCTTGAGGATATGAACCTGATATATTCATAACATTGTGCAAATATTAATTTTTAAAACTGTGCAATATTGCAGATGTTGTTCTAGCTACTAAAAGTTTATATAGGTGGTTTATATAGTTTATATAGTTCACCCAAAGATGAAAATTTTGTCATTAATTAGTCACTCTCATGTTGTTCCAAACCAATAAGATCTTTGTTCATCTTCTGAAAACAATTAAGATATTTTTGACGAAATCCGATAGCTCTCTGACTCTGCAAAGACAGCAACGCAACTACCACGTTCAAGGCCCAGAAAGGTAGTAAGGACATCGTTAAAATAGTTCATGTTACATCAGTGGTTCCACCGTAATTTTATGAAGCTAGGAGAATACTTTTTGTGTGCAAAGAAAACAAAAATAACTACTTTATTCTACAGTTTCTTCTTTTTAGTGTCAGTCTTTGATGCACATTCACGACAGCACCATGACCCATGCACCTGGTGCTGCTGACGCAGGAGCTGGTGTTACAAAGTTTTTGTTGTTGTTTCCAACAAGGAAATAAAATAATAATAATTATGACTATTTATCTCACAGTTCAGATTTTTTTTTCTCACAATTGCGAGTTTACGTCTCACAATTTTGTTTTGTTGTTTCCGCCACGGAGTAAAAAAAGGTGATTTCGACTTTTTACCTCTGAATTCAGAATTTTTTCTAACAAATGCAAGTTTATATATTATAGTTAATACTTTCTTATCAGTATGCATGTACTATGCTGAAGATGAAATTTGCATCACTCGCACTGAATGCACATCTTAGTGTAAAAACTTAAGTAGTATACTTTGGGTTTAAGCCTATGGGATTTTATTAAAACATACACTTAAAGTTTCCACCAACCAGTTGTTAGAAATATTTATAGTGATATCAAAGGACATAACTTAAGTTTTAAAAACTGAGAAAATTTAAATGAATGTTTATCCCTTCCAGGAACAAATGTAACATACAAAATTCAGCATGGAAACATAGAGCTGGCCTCCACTTCCGCTATCAGAGGGGTTGTTCCCCATAACATCACTGTATCTCCAGAAGTTCAGCAGCAGCTAGGACCAAGCTGCCACCAGCTTACTGTTGTGGCTCTCAATGGGGTGACAGCTGTAGATCGCTCCACTGTCCTGGAGCTGTGCTTGGTGGAGCCAGTGGAAGGAAACATGGTGGATGTGGAACTGGAGCATGAGCAGTGTCCGGTCCATGGCCTCTATGTCAATGTGTCTCTGGCTCAAGGGGCTCCAGTGCAACTGCATTTTCTGGTGTCTGGAGTAAACCACACCTTCTCTGAGATGCATGAGATGCTGTATGGTAGTCCACAAGTTTTCATCATCTCAAACACAGTACGAGGTACTGCCTTTTACTTACTTACACATACACTAGTGGACCAAAAGTTTGTGAAAAGTATATTTCATAACCATGGGCATTTATAGGATTTTGAACATTATTAAATATTAAAAACTTACATTAAAATGAAAAGTTATCTTCACACTTTCGGTAATGTGCATATTTTCATCACATAGCTTGCAGATTCTTAATCAGATTTTTTCTCCATCTTATTTAGGCAAATTAAATGTTGTGGTCAGAGCAGAGAATTCTTTCTCAAGCATGGAAATGGATGGTGGAAACACACCAGCATGAAGAATACATGGTATGTGAGCCAGAGTCTGTCTATAAACACATATGCTTCATTATAAGCACTCAGTACAAACTATACTTCATTCATTTATGTGAGATGTTGTTGACTACAGAAAATGTTGACTACAGGTTACTACAGAAAATAATTTCAACGTTGTTGGTGTGAAAAAAATACATATCCAGTACATTTACTGCAAGACATTCTGGAGGCTTTAGACGTGCAGATGTAGTATTTCGGTTTGAGCCTGTATTGGTTCTTCTGTACAAAAATGTATTACTTGAGCTGTAAAGTTGTCTAAATTGTTCTTTTGTGAAAAGACTATGGTTTTGTAGGATGGATGAACATCTTGTTATGCATTTCTGATATTTGCTTTATATACAGTAAATGGTAACACTTTACAATAAGGTTCTATTAGTTAATTAATTCGGTAACAAATGTATTGCATATTGTTAGTTAATGTTAGTTGATGCGTTAACTAATATTAAGTTATGGGACTTTATTGTAAACATGAAATATAAACTTAACACATAAAATACTTCTCTGTTATCCCTGAACATATCATACGAAAGCTAAATATTAAATAATGACTTTAATTGTGGATGTATTTTATAAATAATGTGTATTTTAGCATTATTCCTGTGTAAAGACTTGCCTCAAAGACTTCTTTTGTAAGTGTACTACTGTACACCTTTTTTTTTTTTTTTTTTTACAAACTGATGGTGTTGAAATTACTTTCTGTATTATGCCACAGAGACTGTCAATAGAACTTGTTTTTAAAAAAAAAAAAAACAGTACATCCATTACGCATTTATTATTTCTACAGATCAGTGAGCATGTGAGAACTGCCAGAGCAAATAATCTAAGAGATCAGTGTAGATCCAGAGGTCCCACTCATTGTCACTACCAGCGTCAAGCTGTAAGTTGATGGATTAGTAGATGACAACGCTATCTGGAAATGCCATAAGTAAGTACCACTATTTCTAAATCATAAATAATGTGTTAAATCAAAAGTATAGGTCTGGAGAAATCTGTTAGCATTCTCATTCATCTTAATAGCAGTTGCTCAATCAGCTTCATGTTTTTAAGAGCTGCTATGATTTTCATGTTGCTTGCAATCAGTTTAGTCATAAATGTGGATACTTCTGAATAGCCGTCAGCAGAGAAAGATGCTTTTTGTCAGTGTGTGTTGTTAGGACATTTATCAACAGGCACCAATGGAACCATGCAAACCAGCCAAAAATTATAATTTTGTTTATGTTTTCTGAATTGATCTATGTAACATTCCTCGCAGCACATAAGAAACTGGTGTTTCTTTCTTTCTTTCTCTCATTTTTATTTTATTTTTTTTTTTGTAGATGAGGCTTGCCCCTGGCCCGATGAAGTGAAAAAAAGAGATCATGAGATTTCAGAAGCTTGCCTTCCACCAGTGTACAGTTTCTCAGTGTATACTGTACAAACCAAGTCACATAGTGTCACACAGTCGGGAACCAGATGCATCACTGTCATTCCTAGAGAAAATATGAAGCTATCTGTTACGTAAGCATGTAACTGACTGCAGTTTGATCAAATCATAAGCTCAGATTTGTAGCCTACTTTGAAACTGGTGTATACTTTATCGTCTCTCTTTTTAGCTGTTCCAACTGCAATCCGGTGAACGTCGCTGAGAGTGTTAAGCTACAGGTGCAGTGTGAAGGAAAATTGTTTGGTACTTTGAGAGCACAAAGGATTTTACTGTAAGTAAAATGACATTATTACAATGTGAACTTCTTATGTTAAGAAACATAGTCATGATAGTGTACTATCTTTAAGTACACTTAACTGGCCTCTAATTCCTTTAATATTAATATTATCTGCATGTACAATTTTTAAAAAAATATACTTTTAATATTTTAAGTACACTGCTAGTGCACTTTCAATATGATTAAGCACACTTCTTTGGGACACACATCTGATGTTTTTAAAAATATGACAATGTGCTTGTCTGGTGTATTAAAATACCATCTAATGCAGTACATTCTCACAGGGTTCCCTAAGCCGCTGTCACTCAGAGTCAGTGAAAAAGCCATTGATACAGAAGGCAAAGGGCAGCAACTCTTTTACCATAGAGAGTGATACACTACGAAAGGCAAAGCAGGATATCACAGTGGTGGTTTATGGTAGGAGTTGCTTAAATTTTTAAATGAGCTTGGACACTGAAATCACGCTTAAAAATGTTTTGATTTCATTGCACAGATAGACAAATATCAAAACAAGCAGAATCTGCAAAGAAATTCTAGCCATTTGGTTACTTTTAAATAAATTGTTTCATGGCAATTCTAGTGGATGAAGCAAGTTCTCCTCAAGTTCACACAGGTGTTCTATAGCAGATAAACCACAGGTTTGGTAATCACATTAACTATGAACATATTCCACTAGTCTCATATCCAGAAAGCATCCATTTTTTTCTGTGTTAATCGATCTATTATTTTATTGTTTGAAACCCAGCACATCTGTATTTGTTTATTTATTTGCTCAAGAACGAGAAGTGTGTTTAGGCTGTCTATAAATACAAATAAATGCTACTTGGTTTGATATTATCTAATGCAGTGACATTCATACATTTTTAATGTGACTTAAAGAAGTAGTTTACAAACAATTGACTCACCCTCGGGCCAGGTACAGTAGTTGAGTTTGTTTTTTCATTGAAACATATATGGAGCATTACATTACTTGCCTACCAATGGATCCTCTGCAGTGAATGGGTGCCGTCAAAATGACAGTCCAAACAGATGATAAAAACATCACAATAATTCATAAGTAATCCACACAACTCCAGTCCCTAAATGAATGTCTTGTGATGTGAAAAGCGTCATGTTTGCAGTAAATCCATTATTGAGTAATTTTAATTTAAACCTTTGCTTCTGGCTAAAATAAGAGTCTGTAATCCATAACATTGCTTTCCCCAGTGCAAAAGTTGTCTAACTTGAATCAAGAGAGAAATATGCACAGATCATACACCATTCACAAATTAAAAACAATCCAAAACATTCTAAACAAATACTGTAATAGTTTTATCAGCTGTTTGGACTCTCATTCTGACGGCACCCATTCACTGCAGAGCATCCATTGGTGAGCAAATGATGTAATGATAAATTTCTCAAAATCTATTCCAATGAAGAAACAAACTCATCTACATCTTAAATGGCCTGAGGGCAATTCAATTCAATTTTTGGGTGAACTTTTTCCTTTAAGTGGTTTTTGGGACCACCAAATTACATAACGCTTTGTCCTTATTATACATATGCCTATTTCTATATAGTAAAAACAGTTTTGCATAATTACATTCAGCTACCCCTAAACCAAACCCAAACCCTATGGTACGTACATGATGTTAATCGATTTTACACTGTATTTGTGTAAATACACTGTAACAATGACACCGTAAAATAAAGTGTAACCCCAAATTACTTTGTACATCTGGAAATTTAAGACCCTGGTTGACTGATGCCAAATATGTTTTCTCTTAGCTATCAAAGACAGCTTATCTGGATCTGCTAGATACACTGTTCCAATTGTTGACACATCCAGTACTGAGCATTCATCAGTCCAGCCGCTTTTGCCGACCACTGTCTCTCCATCATCTCATACTACTGACAAATCACTCAACTCTGTAACGTTCCCTATCACCCTGAGTCCTCCCTCCTGCATCATTAGCCCTCTTGTGGGTGATGTTCTCTCCCCCTTTAAGATCAGCTGCTCTGTCGATCAATCTTTTTGCAAAGCTGGGTCCTGTATTTTCTGCTTCAAAACTGCCAAGGGTAAGAAATGAGATCTTTATTCTAAATTTGGTGAAATCAACCTATGTGTATAAAGGTTAACTTCACGTACTTTGACCTATTTTGCAGGTAATTATTTTTATTGCGGTGCTGAGCCTACGGTGGAGTCGCTTTACCTCCCTCTAGGGAATAAACATAACAACTACAGTCTGACGGTGGTCATCACTGTTAAGAACGCAGCAGGTGTTAATGCTGACACTTCTGTAACCACTCGGGTTTGTAGTCAAGTTTATAAGCATCTTTCCAAAAGCAAGTTTAAAAAAAACACACTTCAATACAGTTCAGCTGAATTAATTATACAGATGGTTCTTTCTATTTGTGCTATTTGTCCTTCAGAAATTGAATAAATCACTGCCAAATTTCAAGACATTATATTTTTCCACTTCAGGCCCAAAATACCAGATCTGTAACCACTACACTGTGAGCAGCCAGCACAGAGGAATAAATATTCAGATAATCAACACATACTTGCTCTTCAATGGCCAACTCTTAAAAATCTTCAGACTTATATATATAAATATGTGGCTATAGTTTTACACAGTACTAATTTTTGTAAGTTTATTTTGTATCATTATTAACCTTAGCCCGAATTCAACCCTTTCACAATAAGTTTGGAATTTATATACTAATTTATATTTGATAATATGAATAGATATCTCAGTACATTTTGGTAGTTAGGTTACTCAGTTTTCCTGTAATAAACCAAACATAGATGAATGAATAAAAAAAATGTATGAATAAATAAATAAGGACGCATGTCTTCCCTTTGAAAACATGTTTCGTGTCATATAATTATGGTGAAAGAAGACCAAACGTGTTGGAAACCATGTGTCAATTATCAATAATCATAAAAAATCTATAATGTATAATGTAATTCAATAAATTCAATAAACGCTAAATTTAGTTTCTAAATCCTAATTGTATATATTTTTCAACTAATTTCATTGTTTTTTAACCCATTAATATGTAAATGATGAATGAGAACATGCAAATTGGCTCATATTTATGAAAAACAACCATTTAAAATAAATTAAAAGTTTTATATTTTGTTTTCTATGAAGAAATGCGATGTAAAGTTTATATCTGATTCTTCTTGTTAATCAATATCAGTACTAGGCCATGGGGACTATCGAACAATTTCCTGAGAATAAGTCAGACAGATAATATGACAGAGTGAAATACAGAAAAAAAAAAAACGACAAAATGATATGACCGATTTGTGGAAAAGAAACTGTTGTGCATCACGTTCCAGGTAAAGGACACCAGAAGTACTCACACAGTTGGAGATCTCCAGGCGCTGGTTTCCAA
>JAUZSZ010000242.1:17662-28297 GCA_034780575.1 Labeobarbus marequensis
AGGGAGGGTGGGACGTTCGCTTTCAGTGCTATCAGGCTAAAGTTAGCATTTTCCGAGATCTCCAACGGCACCTTTAACGCACATTCGTTTAGTCATTTTAAACACTGGAATAAGCATAGGGGCTCGGAATAAGAGCACCAACGCACACAAACAACACAAATACTACGTTTTACTACAAATAAAACCAAAAATTGCAATTGAAGTTAAACCATATAACCACAAATTAACGGGGTTTTACTACACTTTTTTCTTTTTTTAACATCAAATTTGTAAGTGGACATTGTAAAAAAGTTGAGCCTTACTCACTTGATGTGTTTTATAATCATGTCTGAAACCCATATATACAAGCTTTTTAAAGTAAAAACAGGGATTATGAGGGATTATTATATTTTTTGATGATGAAAATATACCAACAGTTGTAAATGTAATTTAACCTTCACTGACACCCATAATTTCCAATGCATGTCACTAACATTATCCCAAATTCATAACGAAGCACTAACCTGGCTGCTCTGTTCTGAACCAACTGAAGTTTTTTTTTTTTAGGTGTTTCACAAATGCACTTGACCATACCACTGAGCAGTACTCAAGATGTGATCTAATGACTGCACAACATTTGCAGCCAAATGCTATACCTTTTCCCGTAACATTTACTATATGTTTGGACCAGGACAGCATATTGTCAAGTTTCACACCCAGCAAATTAACATTTGTTACTTGTTTCACTAGCATCATCAATAATCAAGTCAGCAGCCTTAGAAATATTATTTTTATGACTGAAAATGATACATTTAGTTTTTTTCTATACTTAAAAATTAATTCAAACCCACTGTTAGCAGCTCATCGCTTAAGTTTTTCTGAAGCTCAGCTAATGTATGTGCTGCAGAAAACATTGTAGAATCATCTGCATACATAAATATATTAACCTTATCAACAACATATGGTGAATCATTTATAAAAATAGAAAACAATAATGGACTTAAACAGCTACCTTGTGGGACACAGCAATATTTTCAGCCTCTGAAAAAGATCCATTATAAAACATCTCTGTTTTCTATTAGAAAGATAACGTCTGATTCAGTCAAGGGCTGTAAGTGAAAAGCTATAACATTTTAGTTTAGCCACAAGAATATCATGGTCAATAACATCAAAAGCTGCTGTATAGTCTATTAGAACAACCAATTTCTTATCATCTAAACATGCTAACCATTCATCTGTCGTGAGAATAAGAGCGGTACCTGAGGAGTGTCCTGGTCTATAAGCATGTTGTGCATTAGTAATCCATTTATTCTAAAATATTGTAAACTTATCTTCAAAATAATCTTCTTCAAGAGCTGAAATTGTGAAATGTATATTTTTGTATGTTTGTATTAAATCTGTATACATATATAGAGTTATTTTGAAAACTTTTGCAATGCTGTTTTGATTCTGAACAAATAAAGAAAGCTACAGAGGGAGAAGAAAGTGGTGATATGAGTTTCATTATCTGTTCCAGTGTCCTGTAATCTGATCTGACCCATAAGAATTATTTCTGTGTAGTGAGGTTGATTCAGACATGTTACTTGAACATTTTATTCAGCATTGAACCACATTGTAAAAATATTTAATATAATTTTTACATGTTGCTTCTTTCACAAGAAACAAGTGTGTTTTGACATTACAAAAGCCATTGTAGATTTTTGCTGTTATAGAATATTAAACAATTTTTCTGTACATGTGATTAGTGATTAATAGGACTTGCCATATTTCTTGGTATTTCAATGAAAACTTCTAGTTCATTTCACCTGAAGATTACAGACAGTTGTTTGATTTATCTCTGTTTAGCGTTTATGACAACATTTAAAATAGAATATGTATATGCCAAACTCAATGTTTTATTATTGACACAGTAAAATAACTGACCTGTTCTCAAACTAAATACCCTTTTTGGGGCATTATTTGTAATATGTAATGATATAATTTATTTGTATTTTCTGTGGCAATTGTATTTTTGTTGATTGGCATATCCCTGCACTTTGTTTAACCCCAGAAACATGATATTTTTATATTTATGACTTCATATTTAAATACAGTATTTATAAAACTATTGACAACATTGTTGTAACAGAGGTTGCACAACAAAGCAACCCAAAAACACAGGCCATATTTAACTTACAAAATACATTTGAGCCCATACATGTTGTTGTTTTTTGTGTTTGAGTTAGTTACACAAAATACAATTCATATTTCAAACATAATGCATGAAAGTGTCTCTGGTTTGAGAACATTTTTATTTTGTAAGTTATGTAAAAGTGTTTAGCATGAGAACAACAAAATTAATTTAAGTGAAGTGACCAATTATGGTGTCCTATACTTGGAATTTGTGCTTTGCTCAAGGGCACCTCAGTCGTGGTATTGAGGGTAGAGAGAGAGCACTGTACATTCACTCCCCCCTGCTTGCCGGAGTTTATCTTGCTTATGCTGGTGAGTAAATTAGGCTGTTAATTTTACGGTAGTGCCAGTGTAAACTTTCTTCTTATTTTTTTTTTTTTATTAAAGTTGTGCCACTGTATGATATTGATATTTACTTTACAACAGAAAACTATATGAAGAGCTCTTAGCCAGTCAAGAGTGTCATGTTGTCAGTTTCCTCAGAAAATATTTCTTTTGACACGTTACACGTTTCAATAGGCCCCTATTCTTTATTCTTATAGGCCTATAAAATATATAGCCAATACACGTTAAACAGGGTCTTTACATTATTATTTAGAACTTTTCTTTTGAAAGCATATTTTATTCTTTAGCCTATTGAAAAATAAACCCTTAATTCATAGATAAATAAAAATAAAACCATAAATAAAACCGTAATTTCACAGGTCTAAAATAAATTACTTATTTTATTATTTGTATAGTTTTTTTTTTACTATAGTGTCATGTCAGATGTAGATCAGTTTAATTTCTAGCTGAAACACCCAGAGACTGATGACAACTTTCGAAACCCACTACATTGATTGTGGTCTACTATTAAACTGTAGAATGATTGATTCACTAGGTATGAGAGAAAGTAAATAACAAAACATTTATTTTGACTGCAGTTTTTATGGCCACTTTATGGCAAGGTCACAAAGCAACCATATTCTTGCAACCAAAATAATTCTTTCTGTGAAACAGACGAATCGAAAATGATGAATTGAAGGTGTAGGCCCACTGCAAATCATTATTTTTGCTCTCTTCATTTCAGTATTGCATTTTTCGAATTATAGGCTATTCGATAAATTATCTTGAATTGAATGTTTGTTATATGTAAGTACTTAAACCAAACTAAATTCCTTGTTTCAATACACAAAAGTTGTTTCTGACGTAATATGGTTCTAGTTAAAACACAATATATCTTGCAAGAGTCATTCCAATAAATGACAAGTTCAGTTAATTTTATCCAATTACACATTAACCTATTATGAAAAAATTAGCTTTAAGGCTGTATATCTGACCGTGTCTCCATGTAATATTGTGAATAGTGAATTCTGAACAAGCTGAGTGTCAGCATGTCTCTATCTCTCTCCACAGGAAAACATTCCCTGAAATATTACTACAGTGCTGTCTGGAGACATTGTCTTCCCAGAGTTCACTGCAGTTCTGGTTGATGATGAGCAGTTTATGTACTTTGACAGCAACACAAAGAAAACTGTGCCAAAGACAGAGTGGATCAGACAGAATGTGGGAGCAGATTACTGGGACAGAGAGACTCAGATTCTGATTGGCAGCCATCTAGTCTTCAAAAACAACATCCAGATCGCAAAGGAAAGGTCTACCAGTCCGCAGGTAAGATGGTAACTACCTACACGATGGCCCATTGTGACATAACTCACTTTGATAGAGAGTGTCACATATATTATACATCCATAAAGATGATTACCTTGAATTATATAATCATTGAAAATAATTACAATTTATAAATGACAATGTTTATAAATGACAGGTCAGGACACTTTTGTTATGGAAAGACTCCAGGGCACAGAGAATACAATGAATGGGTAATTTATTGAACAGCACAACTGAGTGAGCAGAGAAGCAATACATTGTTGAGCTTGATGAGAATGGTAATGGCAGGCCTTGCTTACAGATCCAGGAGATCGTGGATTGCGGATGACTGGAGGCATGCACAGGAGCTGACTGGAAGGAGATGAAGGTGAACTGGAGACAAAGGAGGATGAGGACACAACAAGAGGTAAGTATATGTAAAGCTTAGCATAAGCAAAATGAGTCCACAGTGCACAAACGAGACCAGACACTGGAGTGAGCTGGTGATGGTGCTTATGTATGCTGAATGATGAGTGGCTGAATGATCTGCAGGTGCAGGTGATTAATACTCAGGTGAGTTGATGCGCTGTGATTGGCTGGTTTGGAGAACTGGCTGTTCTGTGTCAACTTTTCAGTTTGATTATAATTATAATTCAAACACTGTATGTGTTTCAATTTTGGCAAAATCGTGCTAAAACAGCAGTTCACACATGTACATTTACTGACACACTGACTTTTATTTTTTTATTATTGTGAGCTCTTACCCCCAAACCTAACCCTCAGACAAACTTTTTTACATTTTATTTAAGACCATGTTATTTAGTATGTTTATGTATGTCGATGGTATCAGGTTATATTCTGCTTGTGAGAGATTTGG
Source organism: Labeobarbus marequensis (assembly GCA_034780575.1). Lineage (NCBI taxonomy): Eukaryota > Metazoa > Chordata > Actinopteri > Cypriniformes > Cyprinidae > Labeobarbus > Labeobarbus marequensis. Next base: position 22,320 of record JAUZSZ010000242.1, read on the forward strand.
TCCTCACAATGTAGACAAAACCTGACCCACAGACAGATTAAGCACCTGTGTGTAACACAAATCATCACACAGACAGATGTGTTTTACTTATTAATATACAAAAATGATCATAACCGTTATCAACTGCTATTACAAACCATTATGTGGAAAACAATGAATTTATGTTATCAAAAATGGGATCATGGATTAGCATTCAACTGCTGTAGCACAACAAGCAGCATGATCTTTCTGGACGTGTATACTGGGAAATAAATATATATTTTGTATTAACTAATTCACTTATTCTAAAAAAATGTTTTAAAAAATCTGAAGACAGCACCCGACAGACAGATAGATATCTGTCGTACAAAAGCTCAGACAGAGCTCCAGCATGATGCAGTGTTTAGTCTGTTAGTAGCTGAAATACAATTTTTTGTCAAAGCAGCCAGAAATGGTCTTGATAATGGGCAATGATAAACGCTTTGCTAGATTTTGTTTTATAGAAATTCTACATTTTATTTGGTGGGAACTGCTTGACAAAATGGAACAGACAAGAGTGCAGTATGAAATCTATAGTCACTGTAAAGAAATGTGTTCTGTTAGATTATTTTTTTTGAATAAAAAATGTGGGACTTCCATGTCTTTTGACTGAATGAATTGATTGATTCATACAATATATATACATTGTGTCTCTTTCTCAGGTGTGCACACAGTCCAGCGAATGTACGGCTGTGAGTTTGATGATCAGACCAATGCAACAAATGCATTCAAACAGTATGGATATAATGGAGAGGACTTTGTGTCTCTTAAATAGTTGAGATTCCCCACCACACAGAACTGGAACAATGACAGAGGCTTCCTTGAGAATCATATAAATTACTGCAGCACTGAGTGCATTGAGTGATTGAGGAAGTATTTACAATTTTCTTATATTTCTTTTATTTACCACTTCACTTTAAATCATTTTAACTGCATTTATCTGGATGGTGAGGTGATTTATAGTGACTTATTTTCATTAATTTAACTCTGTTATTGGTAATTTAAAATAATTTATAAAAAAATTAGAACCATATAAAATAACTATATTCAACCATATGATATCCCTTGTGATTACCGATACATATGTTCTTTAGCACTGTGCTATTTTAGACATTTGTTTCTAAGCAAGTGGGTTCTGGTGGTGTTGTAAAAGTTTCATTTTCTTCTCCAGGGCCTAACACCTCAACTGTTGACAGTGCCACAAAACTACTATGTAAGTGTTTGTTTAAACATTGTGTTTTTCCTTAAACTTTTTAAGTGTTATATCATTCTGGTATAAACAGTGTCTGATGGTAATTTTGTTGTACAGTGAAAATTTATTTTCCTTCTTTAGCTTCCAACAGCTCAAGGGTTGAAAACACCATTTTAATTACTATTAAATATATTTAATTATTTTAATTATCACTTTACATGAGCATAACAGGGCTTTGGAGCTACAGTCCTGTTGAAGCTGGCTCCGTCCTCTGTATCGTGTGGTTTCTTGAAACAGAGTGCAGTTAGGACACGAGGAAATAGATATGTATTTCATAATGTGCAGCAACAGATATCCAAACCTGTATAGCCGGTTTTTCCTATTAGGCCTGTATTATTTTCACTCCATCTTGTGGACTATTCTTCTAGAATAATACTGCGTAGAGCACTGATGTCTTTGGATTTCTTTTGTTGTAGCATTCCTTTTTGTGAGTTGCTTTGGATAAATGCAGATTACAGATAAATTCATTGAGTGTATTTCATCAGTACATTTAGATGTTTTATTAGCTTTTCCTAATAAGCAACTGATACAACTTTCATTGCAACTTTGTGATATAAATGTATATATACCCATGTATTGGAATTAATGGTTTTCATGCATTAAAAAAAAAGAAGGGGAGGAAAAAAAAAAAGAAGGGGAGGAAGAAAAAAAAAAAACCTCTGGTTATTTTTCAACACAAATGCTGTGTTGAGACTGTTGTTTTCAGTTCCAAGCACTACAAAAATTAAATCAAATTGATTTCTTTTCTTTTACCCATGTTAAATTGTATTGTCAGAGATATTGTTACTATGTTGGAAATTATATGTTGCAGTTGTATTATAGAGAAAGAGTCAGCCAAATTCTGTAGAATATGAATATACACAATATGTATTGATGTATGCAGATCTATTCAGGCATACTTCTCACATAATAACATTGTTAATATAATGTGAACTGACACAGTGTTCCCACTCAGTATCTAAGCCTGGAGTGGCACTTTTTGTCTTTACGTGACTTTTGGTCTGTTTGATATTAAAGAGTTGAAAAGAAAGAAGAGATTTCCCTGCTGTCTAGGGTCACAGTAGGAAAAATGAATGTTAAATTCAAATAATAATGTTTATAGTTATGATACACCAAAATAAATAGCCGTATTATGTTAAAAAGCAGGGGAAAATGCTTCTCAGTTGTTGACCAGATCATGCAACCAGTTCAACAATATTTTAGCACAGATTCATCTTTCTAAATTCAGCTAAATTAAACCGATGCTGTCATGGACATTTTGTGACATAACCTCGTTAACAAAAAAACAAAAAACATTTGTTAATTGAGGACAAGTTTCGTGTGTTGAATTATTGGCACCTGTGAGCATGAATCCATCAACATTTGAGAAACATTTAACTAACTAGGCCTATAAACAACGAATACCAAATTATTTGCTCTTTTCTGAAGCAAAACTAATTGAGAACTAGTGACTTAATGCTGCTGATCGTTGAGCAGTTTGCATCAATATGGTATTAAACAGGTCTGGGCCAAAGCCCTTTAAGGCCCTGACAACAGTTGTCAACGACTACAATGAAATGTCTGAGCCTGTTTAGGCGTTGGTGCACACATTTCCCCTAAAAAAAAAAAAGAAAAAAAAGAAAAGAAAAGAAAAAAAGTTTCTCAATAAAACTCAAGAATGCAGCTCTCAGTTCTTGTGCTTGTCGGAGCTCATCTTGCCCAGGCTGGTGAGTACATTATTAATACTTTAATTTCAGTATAGTGCCAGTAAGCGTTAGTAAGTGTCAATGAACTTATTAAACAAACCATGAAGAACAAAATATTTTTTTGAGGCATGTTACACGCGTCAATATTCTTTTAAAAGGTACAGCCAATAATTTAATACTTTTTCACACGTTGAAGAGAGCCTTCTCCAGGTCTAAGTAACAACAAAACACTTGATTATTTACATGAGTGCTAGTGTTTCGTGTCATTGCAGAGCGATGACAAACAACTTGTAAAAACCTGCACACTGTATTGTCGTCTATTATTTTTTGGCTAAGCTTCAGAATGATTCTTTCACAATATATGATGGAAAGTCCAATAACTGTAGAACAAATCAAAATAATGAAAAACTGCAGTTTAGAAGATCTAGAAATGTGGAGAATTTGACAATGACCACTAAATGGCAAAGTCTCAAAGCAGCATTATTCTTGCAACCGAAATCATTTATAATAATATATGTATATGTAGCTAAATATTATTTAAAAATGACGGATTGAAGATGTGCAACAAATCATTACTCTCTTTATTTACAGCCTAAGTATTGCAGTTTTCAAATGTTTAGGCCATATATTCAGTATGATAGTTCGAAATGAGATCTTGAAATTATGTAGCCTATCTAATGCATACAACAAATGCTCCATTTACCTTTTATATTATATTATTTGTTTTCTGTTTCGTGTTATATATTGTAAGTGCTCAGAACTAAAACTAAATTCCTTGTTTCAGCACACAAAAGCTGCTTCTATTGAAAACACAGTATCAAAGTCATTCAATAGCCTAACTGAAAAAAAATTTGTATCCAATTACAGGTTTAAAAAGGCATGTTTTACCTATTATGACATAACATGCTTTAATATAGGCAAGGCTTTATATTTGACTGTGAATAGTGTATTCCACTGTGAGTAGTGTGACTTTTGAGCATGCTGAATGTGAGTTTATCTTGTGAGATTATGATTATTATCTCTCTCCACAGCAAAACACTCTCTGAAATATTACTACACTGGTGTGTCTGGAGTCACTGACTTCCCAGAGTTCACTGCAGTTCTGGTTGATGATGAGCAGTTTATGTACTTTGACAGCAACATAAAGAAAACTGTGCCAAAGACAGGGTGGATCAGACAGAATGAAGGAGCAGATTACTGGGACAGAGAGACTGAGAATATGATCACACAACATCAGACCTTCAAAAACAACATCCAGATTGCAAAGGACCAGTTAAACCAGTCAGCAGGTAACCTTCCTACTCACAGACACAACCAGTGCAGCATGAATAGTCAGAAAATCTGGAGAATCAATTATACACTCTTCTTATATGCTCAGTCAGATTCATTAGATTCTGAGTCAAATGTGTGGAAATCTCTGACTGACTGATGACTGTATAAACTGATTTTCATAAAGATAACCTCATTCTCTCTCTTCCTCAGGTGTGCACACAGTCCAGGAAACATACGGCTGTGAGTGGGATGATCAGACTGGAGCAACAAATGCCTTTCGTCAGTTTGGTTACGATGGAGAGGACTTTCTGTTTCTGGATTTTAAGGAGGTGAGATTTATTTCCCCAGTGCTGCAAGGATTCCCCACCTCACAGAAGTTGAACAATGACAGAGGCTTCCTTGAGACGGACAAACATTACTTCAGAGCTCAGTGCATTCAGTGGCTGAAGAAGTATGTAGAGTATAGAAAGAGCAGCCTGGAGAAAACAGGTACATCAGATCTCATCCAGCAGTGATTATGTGCATGTTTTCCAAAATGATCTGGTATGCTAGAAGTGATTAGAATTTTTTATTTATTTGTACATTTTATCTCAAGTTTTGATTATTTTAAGCTTTACAAATCACAGGCTGTTGTTTGTGGGAATGAAAAATACTAAACAGGAGCAAATAAATGCAAAGATATAGACGTGCTTGAGCCCTTCCATCACAAACCAAATCAGTGTACCTTTTTATTATTTTTATTTATTATAGAGTACATAAAAATATAAATTCTTATGTAGGGGCTAATATGCCTTTATTACCTTCAGTCTCTCCTCAGGTGTCTCTGCTGCAGAAGTCTTCCTCGTCTCCAGTCTCGTGTCATGCTACAGGTTTTTACCCCAGTGGAGTAACTATCACCTGGATGAGAAATGGACAAGAACATCATGAGGATGTGGATCTCAGTGAACTTCTTCCCAATGAAGATGAAACCTTTCAGAAGACGAGCACCCTCAGAGTTACAGCTGATGAGCTGAAGAAGAACATGTACATCTGTGTGGTGAAACACCAGGGTCAAACCATTACAAAGACACTGAGAGCAGACGAGATCATCACTAACTCTGGTAAGAGTGATTAGATGAGCAGACCTTAAAACTAAGAAATGTTGATGAATATCATTAATTGCTTTTTTTCTTATGAACAATGTGTGCTCAAACCGTATTATTCTTGGATAAGAGCATGTAGAAAATAATAAATATACCAGTGGTGGACAGAAACAAAGTATTTTTTACTTCTGTACTGTAATTAAATGGATAGTCTATCAAAAATTAAAATTCCCATATCATTTACTCACCCTCATCTTTGTCAGTCCATTAAATGCAAGTAAACAGGTCCCTAAAAATGAATGCTTTATACACATGGAGTGTTCCTTTAAGTACAGTTTTGATCATTGGTACATTTTCATGCAATTTTTGGACATTTTTAATTCACCAAATTCAAAAGTATTATATTGTTCTTTTTACTTCATTACATTTGATAAAAATATTATTTCAAACTTAAGAAACTGAGACTCACTACAAGACATTGTCCAATTTGTGAACTGAACCAATAACTTCTAAAAGGACTGAAAAAAATGACACAGTAACCGTAGTAACTGCCTCTCTAATGAGTCAGACACAAGGGACAAGAGAATAATTATATAAAGTAATACAAATAATTAACTCATTTTAATTGCTCTTAAGGCCATTGCACACTGAGTCCGAAATTTTTGCATG
>JAUZSZ010000249.1:24395-38107 GCA_034780575.1 Labeobarbus marequensis
TGTTAGAGAAGAGATTATAAGACAGATAACATTTCTGTTCTGTATCAAGTGCACACATTTAAAATGAACTGTAAATATAATAAAGGAATAAAGTGGAAGTGGTAGCAAAAGATCGAAACTATCAGCAGCAATTGTGTGTTCATGTGAGAGATCTGTCAGTGTTTAGTTCAGTGTTTTGTTACTGCAAGTCACGTGACATTGTAATTATTATTATTTTCCCCTTTTTTAATTAATTAACTAATTTTTTTACAGTGGTTACCATTGTGTTAAAGAGTGCTATGTAGTGCTGTCAATTGTGATTTTCACTTTCCTGCAACTTAAAATATATAATAATCTCAAATCATGATGGCTCATTGAACCAAAATTCACTAATCAGCATGGAGCAGGTGTTTTTTTTTATTTATTTTTTTAGTCTTATTGGAAGTTGTATGTTGGATCAATGTAATGGATTTAAGTTAAAATAACATTCTCTTGTTTTATGTTGCTTAATCTTAATTGAACTAGGTTACAACAACAAAACTAGAATTATAGGTAGTGTCAGATATAAATACCTCCTTAAAGCAACACCTGCACAGGTTCACTTTTTTCAGTGTAGTTCATGCTAACATAAGGCAGTAATTGTAGCTGTAAAAAATAGCTTTACATATATTTATATATATATAACTTTTCTTTATAGAAAATTAAAAAAATTACAAGTATGCAGCTTATATGTATGGAGTAAGAAATTTGTTTGGTTTTTATTACCACAATAATTGCTAAACTTAAACAGAACATCAATATTTAATGGAATCCACAGGATTTTTTAATCCAAGAGTCTGCAGCTTCTTGTTAAACCAGCAGAGGTCGACTAAACCTCAAAACTTTACCTAAAATTTTACTTTTGATGCCTCCGAATGTTGATATGTAATTTCTAGAATTCAATATTTAAAAAAAAAAGAAAAAAAACGTTAGTTTAAGATTTAAGAACCATGAGGTTGGTCGTAAGGATTTTTTCCTTCATATAACTGATGTAATGTTGTTTTCCTGTGTATTGGCAGGTGGCAGTGTTCACCATATTATAACACAACTTCTCTATCTATGCCACTGACCTTGAGGCGTGCTGACTACACATTTCTCATACTCAGCTAAGTAAACTTCACACAAACCCAGCTAATAACTTACCTTGACAACCTAAAAACATCTTCATATTACTTTACTGTGAGCAACCATTCAATTTATAACAACTAAAAGTTCACAATTAAATCTAAAACTAATCAAGACATGTTAAGGGGAGTGTTGAGTGTTGCCTGGATTTCTATAGATGGAATAAAAATAGCTGAAAGTTAAAGTGGCTGTATGTAGGATTGTACTTGTTATTGCAGTCCAAATACAAAATGTTGGAGAGGGTTTTTTTCACCAGCCACTCCTCCTCAGACTTGATGCACACGCAGGTTGCCAGATGAACAACACCAACAGGAACGAGCACACATGACGATGAATGAAATTAAATACGCTGTGTTTTACGCCAACTGGCAACCCGGGGTGCCGAAATACAATTGGGTAAACTGGCAGTGGGCGGGTTACACAAACCATAACAAACACAGACATTCCGGGCCGGATCGCACATTTTCAAAGGAGAATAACTGACCGTAGCATAGTTTTTCAGATAAACAAGTATGTTAACTTAGCATGTTTCTTAAATATTTGCAAACATATGGTATTTTTATGGTTTAGTAGAGTCAAAATCCTACATACAGCACCTTTAACCTGAAATGGCATATTTGCTTCCATAATGTAAAACAATTCTGAATAAAAAAAAAAATTCAGTGAGGAAATATGAAACAAATTAATTTTATTGAGCATTATAAGATGAGAAAAATGTATTAATAAGAATCCATCTTTTCACAAACATGTATATAGACCTCATACAGCAGAGAGTGAGATCACTGGAGGACATAGACAGATCATCCTCTGTCATATATGACAGTGTAACTGAACTCAACCTACTATTATATAGCTCATTTTCTCAGTAGCCCAGAGGACACACTGTCCTCTTTAACCCTCATCAGGCGGTTCACTCATTTATAAAGGCTCTGATCTCCCGCTTGCATTCTAGTGGCGGTGGAAGTCAAGTGTAGAGAAATACAGGGGCAGAGCGACAACAGAGCGCTTGATCTCAGCCTGGGGTTGGGCTTTTAACTATATGTGTGGAAAATGGTCACCCAACACGGTCAGAGTAAGCGATAAGACTCTTTTAGTTCATCTCTGACATCAAGGCTGATTTAATTAACTCTCCTCTCCCCCTTTGTGGTTCAAGCCTCTCTACCAGCAGCTCTCTAGTCATTTCCTCTAATTAAAACTCAACCAGAGGAACCATATTTGAAGAGGTACAGTCAGACAGATCTGCCACACTAGATCAGTCATGCACACACTCATTGTATTCCACGTAGTGAGTTGCCTACATTAACAGCCTTTTAAGGCATCGTAGGCATGGTCTTTATGCAAAGCCTGTTCCAACATGATGCTTTCTTTTAAGATTTATCATTTTGGCTGAGTTCTAACGTCAAAGGCCTTCACAGATAAACACTCACTGAAAAAAAAAAAAAAAATGGTGGAATGAGACGAGAGAAATTTCAAATACACTAATATTTATTCAATGCTGGAAATGTCACGGTTCGCTCATCCATTGTTTCCTACTTGTCCCGTGCTTTGTCATGTGTGTGCGTGTAGTATGTGTGTGGGCGTGGCCGAGCCATCACCGTTCACCACTCTCAGCTGAGCCTCATTAACAGCACCAGCTGCAGCTCATTTTCTCTCCCATAAATACTCACGAGTTTCTCCTCTCCTTTGTCAGATCATTGTTGATGTCTTCTCATGCTGTGTTGGAGTCTGTTCCTGTTTCCTCGTCCGTGCTTCTGTTTGGTGTCGTGAGTCGGAGTTCCGTGTTGGTGTCGCTGTGTCCTCGTCCCGTATCTGGATTTCACCTGTTGTCATCGGATCCGTTCATCACCACAACCCACCGTGTAGCTCATCCAGTTCCTGCGTCACTCATCATCATCTGTACCCTGTCGGTGTCTCACTTCTCATCTTTCAATAAACCTTTTGTTCACTTGCAAACTGTTTCCTCATCTCTCTAGTTGCCATGACAAATAATACATGAGAATGATTAGTTTTTTATATCCTGAATATGTTTGCTGTTTTTCTGCAGCTAAATTTATTGATTTATTTGTTTGTTAATCAGAAACTTCAATTCACAAGAACAATTTTTAGAACAGGCAGTAAAACATGGGCTTTTCATCTACTGTACTGTGCAGTTATAAACAGTGCAATAAAACTTATAATTTTCAATTATTTAATTAATAAGAGAAATTTTACATATTCTTACCGTTTGAAAACCACTGGGTATGTCGTAGATGACTTCAATAGTGTCACAACCTGGATATCCAGGGAGACTCGATCTGCTCTTTCTTACAGTCATTGTTCCATTCGGTTGATTTCCCTCCAATTTCGCAAACACTTCCTTACACACATGACACATGGATCCCAGACTCATCACTGACATCCTTATACATTCCCGACAGAATTCATGCCCACATTTCAGTTTTGTCTTGTCAGTGAAGCTGTCCATACAAACAGTGCACGTCTCCTCTTCAGCATGAGCTCCTTTACTGTCGTGTTTAGAATTATCTTCTGCTGCTTTACTGAAACCAGTATCTGTTTCACTTCTCCCTCTAAAATTCACTCTCTCATCCCGTCCTGCTCCACCCACCGCTCCTGGACCATAATCAGGCATCTGATTCAATCTGATTCCCTTCGAGTGAGGAATGTTACCTGAATATCCAATTGATTTCTTCATCTCATCATTAAATACATTCTTCTGAAGTCTCCTCTCAATATCAGCAATAGCAGGACCGAGATGTTCTGGCAGTCCAACGAGCTTCCAGGGACTGAATGCATCCACTGCAACAACACAATAATGCTGCTGCTGAAGTTTCTGTACCATTGGAGCCACGTCAGTTTTATCTGTAGATTTTTTGAGTTCACAGCTGACAGCAGCTGAGGCAAGTTTCTGGTAGAGATGTGTTAAAGCTCTGATGGCATGACTTTCAAGATTAATATGTTGACCTACTTTGGATCGAGCCTGAACCTTAATGGTTAAACTGTTCTGCAGATTTTCTTCATAAAATGAGACTCCATACTTTGTTTCAAGCTGTGATATTTGCTCCTTATAAGTAAGATTCATCAAATCCCAATGAGCCTTGTCCATCTCAAGCTGAGTTGGAAGGTCCTCAGTGTCCATGTCCAATAAAGATTTGCTTTGTGGAGAAATGTTGTCTACATCCATTTGACTTTCATTGAGTTTGCTTTCCAGTCTCGTTGTCCCCACCTCTCTTTTAATCATATCTATTAGTTTCTTCGGTCCAAAGAACAGGCAATTATTGGCAGACCTGGTCAACATAATCTTTGTCTTTTCTGACTCAATGTTATGCAGGGTCTCCTTCACAATATTTGAATCCATGTCATTATGATTCATGTAAGCATAGCTAAAATCATCCACACATTTAGTGACAAGTTTCTGAAAGTCATCAGAGGCTTTAGCCAAAGAATCAGTGCTTGAGTTTGTGGTTGGTTTGATTGAGACTGACACATCTGCAAAAATAGAGACTTCATGTTGTTTCTCAATTTGCTCTACCTCCTTTCTGTAAATATGATGCATGTACCAGAACTGAAAGAGGGGGACATTGAGCCCAGTTGATATCTCAGTGGTCATTTTACTGGTTTTATCACTCTCAGTTTCATTTGGAGCAATATTAGCTGGAACATCTTCACCACTGTTTGTATCATCTGTTGCTGCATATGTCACATGCGTGGAATTCCTAATCTAGAAACATTTCATAAGATTTCATTTAAGGATTAGATGCCCACAGAAATATTTAAGATAAGTGAACTAAAATGTTAAGTTGCATAAGTCAAAAATCTGATTTTACTACTATGATTATTATACTAAATAGGTATAGCTTAAAAGAGATTAGTGTGTCTTTTTGCTTATTGTTCTCTCCAGGGAGTAATCTACTAGGGTGACATGGTTGTGACCCTTAGAAAAAGCATTGCCAACCTCATCTGCCACCTCTGTATTTTGTATCCCAGTGTGTATATATATATATATATATACATGTGTGTGTGTGTGTGTGTGTGCGCATTTTTGTGACAAATGAGGACAAAAATGTGTATAATGACACAGGTATGACACAGGTATTACAAGGTGAAGGTGACTTTTCAGGACATTGCCCCATGTCCCCACTTTTCAAAACGCTTATAAATCACACAGAGTGAGGTTTTTTTGGGGAAAGTTGAAATGCACAGTCTCCTGTGAGGGCTAAGTTTAGGTGTAGGGTTGGTGTAGGGCAATAGCACATACAGTTTGTACAGTTTAAAAACCATTACGCCTATGGGATATCCCCACTTTTCACAAAAACAAACGTGTGTGTGAGTGAGTGATAAGAATCTTTAACAAGTCTATGGAGGGTGGCTACACACTTACCCCACATCCAGTCCCCTACTGAATCAGATCTGTCTCCGTTGTCAGAGCACATTAGATACAGGCCAACACACACACACACACACACACACTTACACAAACGGACGAACAAACTATGCGCTCATACCACAAAGATGCTCACATCTCCTGCTCTCACACACACTGCCATTAGCATTAGAAAATGGGCTATCAGCTGGAATAAGAGAGATGGAAAAGCGACGCATGTGTGTGTGTGTGTGTGTGTGTGTGTGTGTGTGTGCCCGTGTGTGAGAGAGAAGTTAGCATAGCTTACCATAAAAAACAAACTCTCTAGTATCAACAAACAGGTTTTAAATGATTGCATCATCCCATTCAAAAACAAAAGAAGCGCAAATCTCTCACAATTGTTCAAGAGTGCAATAGCATCAATTATCAACCTAGCTTCATAATTATTTAAAATCATTAGATGGCGTCACGCTGGGAGAACGAGTGCTCTCTGTACCGCTACACAACAACGAACGGGCCTGTATCCCCACAGAGCAGAACATTTCTCTGTGTCTTTCTGTGACTTTGGAACATAATTGAATTTAAACACTCAATACAACATTAATTAGTTTAGCCGTCTGCTGGTGATACCATAGATAAGAGACTATGTAATTCATATTGATTGGAATATGCACATTGAATACAACCTCTTAAGACAAGCCTCCTTTATTAAGCTAGCACAAAGAGCAGGTCATCATTTGTACAAAGAGAGATCGCTTTAGATTTTATCTTTCTCATAAAAAGATTTGATTGGGTTTTCTCTCTAAAGAACCCTCGCTCCCCATGTTATTCTACTTTGATTATATTACCTCTTAATTAGTTTGCATATTGAGTTGAACAGAGTTTATTGATTTCACCAGCTTTCATTTGCATTGCAAAATTCTTCTAATCCAATATAATCTTACCCATAGCCACAGAGAGAATAATGACTTTCTTTCTGCCAGTTTTCTTTTATCCTCCCACCTTTACACAGTTTCTATTTTTTTAAACAATCTCTGAACATTTTTTACAGTATTTATCTTTTTAAGCTATTTTTTAGTACAATGTAAAAAGGTAAACCTTATTATATAACTGATGTGTTTTGCAAATTTCACCAGAAACGCATTGACAACTTTGTGTGTATAGAACTCACCTTCTGAATATATATATATACATGTATATATATATATATATATATATATATATATACATGTATATATACATGTTTTAATATCGCAGGGGTGATATATGTGAAGGATTGGTTTGCTGCAATTTCGTGCGTGCGTGCGTGCGTGCGTGCGTGCGTGTGTGTGTGTGTGTGTGTGAGACTCCTGTGGAAAGGTTGATGAGAAGGTGTCAGGTCTGTGGCTGTTGATCTCACACACATTGCAGTGGCATGTTAAAATGTTAAACTATTCAGACTAATGAAACACAGGCCTGAGCTAATGGCCTTCCTCTGGGAGCAGACCTGTCCTTCGGGGTCTCTCTTTCTCTCTGTGTTTTAGTATCATCAAAGATACACTTGTTTTGAAGTCATAGCTGGTTGGCAGAGGTGTTTTCCTGTGGACAATGGTGATCTCATTCTGTGTGTGCGTTTCATCACTGGTTTCCATGCTGTATGTGAGAGTATGCAACCCCTGGTGCTCTGTATGTGTGTGTGTGTGTGTGTGTGTGTGTGTGTGTGTGTGTCTCTTTGGTTTAGTCAGTGACTCATTCAACCCAGGTTGGATCAAAGGCTTTTAAATGGGCCACACTGACTAGAAGACAGAGTGAGTTACCCAGGGTTTACAGCATTATCAGCACCCCAACTATCTACACACATATGCACACTGATCCACAGCAGTTGAGCACATGAATAACAGCATTGTTCTTCAAAGAAAGCTGTGCATTTATACCACTTTAAAATCTTTAAAAATCTGGGGTAAGCTGCTTTTATCAAGTTGTATATTAAAATAAAACATAAATAGCACATTCGTTTTTTAATATTATAAATTATTGATTATATAGATTATATTTATTAGACCATGTTAAATCTGATACAATTAATCTCCAATTGTGCTTTTTAAGTAATTATGCTTTAAGTCCCCTTCTTCCATTTCCAGTCAGGGCATCCCATTTTACTGTAATGGTTATATACCAGTTGGATTCCAAGCTGTTTGTGCATGAACAAAAGGCATAGTCAAGATCATGTTTATGTGTCTGCCAAAATACCCATGGAAGTTGGTATGGTGTTACAGGAGGACGTGGCTATGACTAACACTGAGGTTTCCAGATCAAATGCAAACAAAGAGTCTTAGTTTTCAACATTTGTAACCACCATGGCGTCTTCTGGTAAGAGTGAATGTGTCACATATGTCGCTGAGAAAAGCTGTTTTCAAACGTTTTAAGGCCGCAGACCCCCAAATAAAAAAACGGTGGCTGTCAATAGGATAAAATAATTAGGATTAATCTCATGAACAGTTTTTTTAGAAACAGATTTTTACATTTATTTAAAATATAAAACTTTTTTTTTTTTTAACAGATTGTAGGTGAGGTCTTTAGTTTGGTTTTGATCAGACACCCGGCCCTTGCAAAGTATATCTCTTTAAACTTTACACAAAAACAGCCTGGGTCTAGTCGTAATAAAATGGCTAAATACTTCTCACACAGACCCTGCAGCCCAAGGGCGCCCACACCACGCTGAACTCTGACCTTATCAGGTGAGAAGGTGTAAGTGACTTGTAAAGCATGTAAATGAAGACCTGTGCCCTGTGAGGGGTTACATTAGCCCCTGAGGAGAGACGAGAGGTGGGGGGGATTGTTGAAGTTGTGAGTGTGCAGGAAAGGCTTGTTCAGGTTACAAGCTTACACATTTGTTTGTGCTTACACATTTGTGTGTACTGAAGTCCTGTTGTTTGATTGATGCTGTTCTTTGCTGTAAGGTGAAGACCTGCAGTGTAGATGGTCTTGTTTATGAATCACAGGACATGTCTGCTCACCGTGAGATGATGAATTGATAAAAGCTTTTATTTGAAGAAGAGTTTGAAGAATGAGCTGGTTTGTTTCAAAAGGTCATAGGTCAGCCATCTAATTTTCCATAATTTTATTGCAGTGTCACCATGAGTTCTCAAAGATTAAATTATGCTCATATTAAAGGGGCAACAAGACAATGAAGGCAGATGGACAAACCATATTAATTCATTATAAAATATTTAAAGCTATGTTTTTATCATCTGCAAGAGAAAATATGAAGTATTTTCATGCAGTTGCCATCTCTCACTCCTCTGCTCTCCATTCTCTCGCTGTCAGTCTTCAGCATCCCAGCAGGCACGGAATGATTTATCGACAGGGTAAACTCTATATGAATCAGACCTAATCTTTAGTTATACAGTTTACAATGTTTGAGTAACTAAACGGCATGTGTGTACACACACCTTTCATCCAACTGTTGGGCTGAAATCCGTAGGGAGCTGAGGTAAGCCGCATTGAAGGAAATCTCTCAGTGTCTTAATGCTGAGCTGTAACAATGAATTTAGAATTACACCAGTGTGTATAAACTGATTATGGTAGCATGTGGACACACATTTAAATGTAATAATAGTAGTAAAAGAGGTTTTGGAGGTCTGCATGTATTCAAGCATTTATGTTAACACAAGTTAACATTTTACTCCCTTGTTCCAAAATCATGCAATTTAAAACACATTCACCTCCAACTACTGAATAAACAAAAAAACAAGAATGACTCACATGGATGAATGAATCACTGAATAAGAACAATACATATCTATTCAAGAGATGAAGCTAAAAAAAATAATTTATTATCATTTTTTTAGGTTATCCCCAGTACTTTATCTGCATGCATGCATCTGCGCAGTGGCATTTTCTGGCATGTTTAAGTGCAGCTATTGTAAAAATGGCTGGCTTCCTGTTGCTCTGCTGAGCAAGTGGTTATATTCAAGCCTGAGGAAGGAGAATAGTTTAAATGCAGATGTATTCACCCTAAACACACCCACGAGACTCAAAGAGTGTGTGCACAGCAGACAGAGCAACAGAAGCAAAATTAGTCATCCGACACTTTTTGACAGAAAACTGGTTAGAGGGGGTTAAGCACAATTATATATGATATGACATGAATTATTCAGATTATTGTGGGCAAACAAAAGACAAATATATCACACACAGTGTGTTTGAGTAGTCTTCATTTACTTCTATTATTTATTTAGTAAGAGGTGTTCTAAAATGGATTTTGGAGGTCTGCATGTATTCTGGCATGTAAGTTAACACGTCAGTTAACATGTTACTCCCTGAAATGCTTTACTTCATATAGAAAATATTTTATGTTACTTTAAACTTCAAAAAGACAGCTTTTAAATGCATAATAGCATCCGTGAAATGCAACAGTACGTTACATTTGTTTCACCTCTTATAAAACTTTTAAAACAACCTTAGCAGTTACGGAAAAGTTATTCTGAGTGGCATTTTGTGCATTATTTATATGCTGTTTCAGCAGAACATGTATTGAATCCACATTTTCACCAAGAGTCAGCTGCTTCATTGACACTGGATATTTGCAGACAGGGAGTTTTGCAACACTGCTATTACTCAAAAACACGGAACTTGTGAAGAAGGGACAATATTTAAAAATAATATTATACAAAAATATATAACTATATTAAAATAGAAATAATCTAATCTAAACTTTGCTCAAACTCACTTTACTGTTACTGAAATAGTCTATTTTGGGAGTGGAGAATTGTATTGCTTGTACAAATCTAAAACTTTTATAATGAGTTCATTGTGCCTTAAATTATTCCCAGTGTTACATTTAAGTGTTACATTTATAGTTGAAGTAAAATTCTACTTTGCTTGTTACAACTGCTACTATTCAACCAGCCCTATTTGAGGAGATATATGCATAAAAAGAAATTAGAAACATAATCTAATCTGTGGATCAGTCATTTTGCTTTGGGGGATCCTTGAATATGTACATGTTGTTGTAATCTCCATAACTTTCCTAAAAAAGTACACAGAATATTCCATCCTCCTGGTTACAATTATTTCCATCTTTTTTAGAATGAGTTGTGCATCAATTAGCCCTTGGGTTTAATTTGTGTTGTGTTTAATTTTGTGATTACTGATGCCTCTTTAGACCTTTTAATATGATGTAATTGCTTCCATAGAGAGTTTGGGGGCAGATGTGAAAGAAGCGGAGGGGTTTTATCAGTAAAGTATGGCACGATTTAAGAAGTGACCTTATCTAATAACTCTAATATAGTCAGTCTCTGTTGGTTTACATTTTAAAATGATCCCAATGGACAGAATTTAACTAGGCTTCATAAAAAATAAAATAAAATAAACTGTAAAAGTTTAAAACGATGTAAAGACAATTAGAAGAAGATCGTTATTTACTTTGTTTTATATGCAAATGTGTGGAATGAATTTGATGCAAAGGAAGTGCTCATGACCTCACTCCTTTGGTATGCCCCATCGGTTTTTGTACTTTTTTTTTCTTCACATCCCGCCTTCTTTGAGTTACCTCTCGCTCCTCCTTTCATCCCACCGCTCATCCTCCTTGGTCAGCTCTCTTTTGTTCTCACCCTCCCCTCCATTTTGTCAAGTAGTCATCAAGGGGTCAGTTGGGGCGATGTGAGGCTGTAAAATGGCCCCAACCATGCTGACCATTGAAAGAGAAGAGTTTAATCTCAGTGGTGCTGACCTCTGACTGCTGAGTCTGAGTTAATGTCAGTGCTGAGCCTCCAGCCCCGAGCTGCCAATACCACCATGATTATGACCAATCTGCCCCTCCTAATGCAATTATCTGATCAATCTCCCATTTTACTGAATAAATAACGAGGGAGAGATGGACAGAGGGATGAGAAATGAGGGCAAAAGAGAGAGAGAGTGAGCTCTGCAGCGGCACAATTCTGGAGAACATTTTAAGAATTTAAAGATTGTGCGGGACACATATTCAGTATTAATGCATGCTTGTGCTTAAGTATTAATGCTAATACAACACAGCTCAATAAAGGTGACTTTATTTCAGTAGCTTCTCTAAAACGTGACAAAGTCTCAAACACCCACAATGAACTGATAACAAGACTTGACAGAAACCTCTTCCATTCGTTATAAAGCCTTCTGGATATTTTCAGTCTTTGGCTGGTTTGGACCCTGAAAAGAAAAAGCAAATTAGTAGATAAAGATAAAGAGATGTGAGATATTGCTTTTCAAAGAGAAGAGTGAAAGAAAAAGAGACTTTTATGAGCAAGGTGGTATAATTCAGATGTTAGCTTTTGATGCTAATCCCGTGATTATCGTCGAGGGCCAGGGTTCAGTATCTCACACTGGGCTTCACTTTACTTAGCTGAACCCTGCAAATCTCTCCCACTTGTAAGTTACACTCACCAGAAAACATGACAAACACAGTGGAGGGAGAGCAAGAACAGCATTTTTGAGTGACGTAAACAGACTGTGCTCTTCGCTGAGAATCTGAGAGCGCGTGATGACTGAGCATTACACGATATTCAGCCGTGCTCAACTGACAAGGAAGTGACACGACGGTCCCTCGTCATTTATTTACCTGTGGCTTTTTGTAGCTTGCTTCACTGTGTGCACCTGACACCCGACTCCCCTCTCCTTTTCTTTCTGTTCTTCTCAGTTCCTCCAGGCTTAGCTTACCTCTTTCTCTCTTTCTCTCATCATCTAACTTTAATCAAGTAAATGGATGCATTTAAATGCTACTAATTTCAGCTCAGGTAATTGCAATCCATTAATTAAATTTGATCAAAAAAGGCGTTGTAAGTGATTGGAAATGTCCAAAGTCACAGAGTGATTAAATCTTCTCTGTGCTTCAGAGCATTGTGCCGAAGGAAGATATTGCCCTCTAGTTTTACAAAGCTTCTGTACAGGCAGAAACGCAGGCATTGTTTGGGCTATCATCCGTAGAGGCGGTAAGCTAAAACGGCTGTTTTTTTTCCTTGAGAGGGTCTATAAATGGTAGTTGAGTGTGGTAGGTGGCCAGCTGTGGACAGTAACAGTGCACTCTGAGTATGATAACATCTGGAGATCAGGTTAGTATAGAAGGACTGTTAGAGAGAGAGAGATGCCAGGATGAGGTAGTGGTTAAAGCAGCAATAGGTGGCCGCTGGCAAAAGACGTTACGTGTGTGTGCTGAATGAATCACAAGTGTGTATTTGACCCTCTTTTCATCTGTTGTCCTTCCACAGATTATGGGAAGTCCTGCTTTAGATGGCCAAATAACTTCATTCAAGCATCCATTGATGTGGAGACCCGTTTTTTGACATCTTAAAGGAAAATGAAAAACATTTTTAACCAGTCTAAGCTAGTTTTTAGTCTTATCTGATGGCTGGTGTCTCAGACTGGTCCTGCTGGTCTTTTGGCTTGTTTTTGCCACTTTCAGACTGGGAGACCAGTTGGACTCAAAGGTAAACCAGCATATAGCAATATTTATATATCTATATATACAATTTATATATACTATAATCTACAGTTTATTAGATTCATCATATTCTTTGAACTGAAAGCAAACGTGAAGCAAACATAATTTACCACCTTTCTTTAGTTCTTCATATTGGCAATTTCTTGTTATGTTTGACACAAGACATTGTGATTGGTTGTAGTCATCCTGAAAAAAAAGGTCTTATCTAAGGCATCTGTGGTTTTTATGGATAGACTGTTTGAGCTGGCGTGGAAACACAGGTCTTTCCATTGATAGTGTTGAAGTCTGATTGCCCCACGAGTCTCACTCTTTCCATCGTCTTTATCAGAGCAATGACAGAACACAGGACTGAAATTCAGACTTTCTCAGGACCTCACACACACACTTACATGGGACTGCACACAAAGACACATATGCAGACACTGACGTGAACACAGACAGACTCACAGATAACAGGCTCGTAAATTGCTGCTGTTCTGCAAGACTGCTGAGCTCAAACCCTTATACTACTGAAGTATGTGTGGGAGAGGGAGCAATGTCTGTAAACTTAAGCAGAGCTTTTATATATTTTTTTTTTTTCCATTGTTAAGGGAAATTAAAAATTCAGGTATGACATGAAACTGGAAATAGTAGCACAGGACCTTGATAGTTTAAATTGAGGGACAAACTTTAGAGGATGAATTTATTAAGCAGATTACAAGAAGGCTACAAATGCAAACAGAGAAGCTTGTCCACATGACAAAAAAACATTTTGCT
>JAUZSZ010000250.1:9567-20120 GCA_034780575.1 Labeobarbus marequensis
TTCACACGTTATTGAAACGAAAATGATAGTGTATAAAATTGTTTTTAAGATAGAAAATAGACGATAAAGAATCAATTTGACGGAGCTCAAACTCGTAGACACGTAGTCACAAATCCTAATAATCGACAGATAATCACAAAACACAAAACCTGGGCTCTCCTGAATGTTTTGGGACGATTATGACTGGAGCGGCCCAGGGACCAGAAGCAGGTTCAGTTATTCCCTCTCTTAACATGTCTTTGATCTGGGACTCAATGAGCTCCTTTTTAGCAGGAGAAGTGCGGTAAGGGGCAAGGTGAACTGGTTTTGCATCACCAGTATTGATCTCATGCTCTATAAGAGAAGTGTGTCCCAAATGACCATCAAACAATCCACTGAAGGTCTCAAGAAGCTCAGTCAGTTTGCTTCTCTGTTCATTGTTTAGAGATGCCTCTTCAATTTTCTCAGACAGGACAGAAGAATTGACTCCCAAGCATGACAAATCAGCACTAGACATCAAGTCTGCACCCTCTAACTCCTCAAAAGGTGCCGTCTCATCCCCAAGGACCACTGTCCTGGAAGGTACATGAAGTGTGACTGAAGATCTCAACATAAAATCCATTCCCAGAATGACAGGAGAAGAAAGACTCTGAAGAACAGCAAAGCTATGATAGAAGCGCTGACCCATGAAACCCAACGACAACCAAATTATACCTAACGGCAAGTAGGATGCTCCATCTGCAAGCTGAATAGGAGGAGCAGACCATGGTTTTATTTGTGTGTACCCCCCAGGAATATTCTGGACAACCACCGATTGCACTGCAGATAGGGATGCACCAGTGTCAAGAGTTGCGTCAAAAGCTTGTCCAGAAAGATTAACCTTCACGCTGAACGGAGTGTTCCTATGTGACGTAGAAACTACATCCTCCACATGACACAAAGTAGGCTGATCAGTTATGGAAGTATCAGGTAAGAGAGGCACATTTATTTCCTGGAGGGAGGATCGCCCCATCTGAACGTCCTCCCTCCCCTGAAGTTTCCCCTCTGTGTGAAGTCTGAAACCACTTTTCCATCCTCAGTGGCCTAGTCAGAGCCATCCATCCTTCCTATTTCAAGCACTCTACTGACAGCATCTCCCTGTAGTCTCAGAGGCTCCGTTGGGAGCAAACGCGTCTTCGCATTTGAACTACAGTTTGGGCAAGTACGAGAGGTGAATCCAGGCAAGGAGCATTTGAAGCAGTGAACACCACTTGAGGGAGCATTGCTAGCCTGTGTCTGAGGCGAACACCCCACAATTGGACCAAGGACTGCATGAAGCTCATGAGCCTGTAAAAGAAGGTCCATGACTGACGGTATGGGTATTCCATAAAGGGCGACTCTGTATTTTTCAAGCACATGCTTCCGTATCAAGTCTGTTTGCTCTTGTTGGGGTGGAGGGGTCTTTAACTTACGAAACTCACCCAACATGTGAGCGACAAAAGTCAATCACCCTCAGGAGGTACACAAGCAAAATTTGCCCTGCATACATTTTTGTCTTTAATGTGTAGGAATTTGAAACCCAGTGCCCAATATGCACAGGAACATTTTCAGTATCAGAAGTAGAACTACCATGCCAGCTTTTGTGGAGAAAGTTGGTGGTAATAGTGACTCATATTAAAGCTTAAAAAAACACCTAAAAGGGGCCGTGCTCTGATTTGGATCATATCTCGTGGTATCATATCTTACATTGGTTCAAAAGGGTACATTGCAAAGGTCATAAAAATAGCATATGAAATGTATATATACATACACACACATACACACAAAGTTGTTTGGAAACATTAAGGCTTTTTAATTTTTTTTGACATAAGTCTCTTCTGCTTATCAAAGCTGCATTTGTTTGATCAAATATACAGTAAAAACAGTATTATTGTGAAATACTATTACCATAACTGTTTTCTATTTGAATACTGTAACAGATCGGCCAGGCTCCAGCACCACCCAATCACAGAGATAACTATCACCTGAGTTTTGAGCACCTGCACCTGTCACTCTGCTAATCACCTCATTACCAGCACACTTAAGCACACACCTCAGTCACTATCATTGTCCGGTCTCGTACATACGAAGAGGACTCTCTGACTCAGTTCAGCATTCTGTATACTTACCTGTATGACTTACCTCCTGTGTTCTCCTGTTATGTTCTGTGTCTCCACACTCTCACCAGTCTCCGAGCTCCTGAGGTGTGTGCTCTGTTCCTGTGTCTCCTGTACTCCCGATCATCTGCAAAGAAAGGAATTCAAGTTACACTCTCCATCTGTCTCCAACAAAGAAGTCTATGGACACTGTACTCACCTGTTCATCACATCATCATCATTCTCGAACTCCTCTGTGCATTAATAAACATAGTTGTTTTTACTTACCACCTGTGTCCCGCCACTTCTGTTACAGAAGACCGGACCGAAACTGTCTGCACAGATGAGTTCCCACGATCCAGCTCAGGAACTGGTGGATTCCCTCTGGCGGGTATTACTCCAAAGTCCTGCTCCACCATCACCATCACCAGTCACTTCCGGAAACCCCGCACGCACTTCTTCGCCTACCATCATCGCCAGTCCCATGGCCAGACCAGCGCCCTTCTCTGGATCGGCGGAGGAGTGCAGCGGATTTCTCCTCCAATGTACTCTCACCTTTGAGATGCAACCACAAATGTATCCCACTGAATGATCTAATTGCATACATTATATCTCTGCTAACAGGTACTGCATTGCAATGGGCAGAGACCATGTGGGCTCAGACCGGCCCCGCCACAAAGAGCCTTCAAGATTTCATCTCTCATTTCCGTGAGGTATTTGGCAGGACAATCAGCGATCAACTCTACCATCTGCAGCCAGGTAATCTGACTGTTAACGAATACTTGATCAAGTTTAGAACCCTTGCAGCGGCCAGTGGGTGGAACGAAAGATCGCTGCTTACCACCTATATTGGCAGGGTTTGGTTCCACAACTTCGCTTGCAACTTGCTCCCTATGACGACTCCATCAGATTAGAGCAATTCATCCAGCTGTCCATTCGCTGTGCAAACCACATCCAGTCCTGCCTAGCAGAGTTACCTCCCTCAGAGTCTGCATCATTTGTCCGCCGACCAGTTTCCACGACCCCTCCAGAATCTTCCCTGGAGCCTATGATGATCAATAACCAGAAACTCTCTCCAGCTGAGTGTCAGAGAAGGCTGACCCGGGGTCTCTGCTTATATTGTGGTGCGAGTGGGCATATGATCATGGCATGCCCCCTTCGTCCTCCTCGACCTGTGGTGAGTGTCATTCAACCCGCGGAGGTTAAGATGGAACCACTCACTGCTGTTGTAATGCTTACTGCCTCTGATGTGTCTGTTTCAGTATCCGCCCTACTCGACTCCGGGTCAGCGGGAAACTTAATCTCCGGGAATGTCTGCCGTCAGCTCCAGCTTCAAACTTCCGCCACAGAGACGGTTTACCAAATCCAGTTGATAACCGGGAAACCATTATGCAGAAGGAATGTGCACTACTGTGTGGGACCCGTCAAACTGCTTATTGGTCAACTTCATTCTGAAACCATACATCTGCTAGTTCTGGAGGGATCCACTGCTGACATCATCTTAGGGTGCCCGTGGCTGGTGAAACACGATCCATCACTCTGTTGGTGGACGAGAGAAGTCCTGAAGTGGGGCAAGGGCTGCTTTCCAGGATGTTTCCCCAGCATTCCCTCACCACAAAGAGATCTTGAAGTAATACCCGTGTGTTCAACATCCATCAAAAGCCCCATAGAGAAACAATCTGTCGACATTCCCACCGAGTATGCCCCCTTCAGAGACGTGTTTTGCCCCAAGAGAGCCTCCCAGCTACCACCTCATCAGCCATGGGACTGTGCCATTGGCCTACTACCGGGTGAGCCAGTGCCCCGTGGAAAGATCTATCCACTCTCGCTTCCAGAACAGTAGGCCATGGAGGAGTACATCGATGAAGCTCTGCAACAAGGATACATCCGACCATCGACTTCCCCTGCTGCATCTAGCTTCTTCTTCATGGCCAAAAAGGACGGAGGCTTGAGACCCTGCATAGATTACCGATCCCTCAACAAGATTACAGTCAGATTTCGCTACCCCCTTCCTCTCGTCCCATCGGCATTGGAACATCTTCGTGGTGCCTCAATCTTCACTAAGTTGGACCTCCGCAGCACATACAACTTGATCCGGATACGTGAGGGGGACGAATGGAAGACTGCATTTGTGACCCCTACTGGCCATTATGAGTATTTGGTCATGCCCTATGGACTCGTCAACGCCCCCTCTGTATTCCAGGACTTTATGCATGAGGTGCTCCAGGAGTTTCTCCACCGCTCAGTGATCATTTAAATTGATGACATCCTGATATTCCCGGAGCTTGGCCGAACATCGCCGTCATGTTGCGGAGGTCCTACAACGACTCAGGGAGTATCATCTCTATCTCAAGGTAGATAAATGCACCTTCCATCAATCTTCTGTACAATTCCTAGGATATAACATCGATCAAGAGGGTATCCGGATGGACGAGGGGAAGATAGCAGCCATCACTTCCTGGCCAGAACCCACCACAGTTAAGGAACTCCAGAGATTCCTTGGCTTTGCCAACTTCTATCGTCGCTTCATTCAAGATTACAGCAAAATCGTTAGTCTATTAACCAATCTCCTTCGCAATAAACCCAAGTCTCTCTCCTGGTCTCCATCAGCGGCTACTGCCTTCGCCCCGTTGAAGAAAGCCTTTACGAATGCACCGCTCCTTGTTCATCCCGACCCTAACCTCCTTTTCATAGTCGAGGTAGATGTGGCTACCACCAGAGTAGGAGCGGTATTGTCGCAGCAGGGGAAACCAGCTCAACTTCACCCATGCGCCTTCTATTCTCGGAAGCTCAGCCCGGTGGAGGGTAAACTATGACATCGGTAACCGGGAGCTGCTAGCCATCAAATTAGCGCTGGAGGAGTGGAGACATTGGTTAGAAGGAGCTGCTCATCCATTCACCGTGCTCACTGATCATAAGAACTTGCAGTATCTTCGAGATGCCAAGCACCTCAACCCTAGACAAGCTAGATGGGCGCTCTTCTTCACCAGATTTAACTTCTCCATCTCCTATCGACCAGGCTCCAAGAACGTGAAGGCAGATGCCCTTTCTAGAATTTTCTGTCCTTCAGAGAAGCAAGAAGAGCCTGAAAACATCATTCCCTCTCAACTGATCCTCAGTCCCATCCAATGGACCACTCCTCCAGTTGCCATGGATGCAGCTCCCAACAATCTGCCAGGCTGCCCACCCGGTCGTCAGCATGTGCCTCAAACACGGCGCACTCCTCTCATCCACTCATCTCACACTTCTGTGGGCACTGGCCATCCAGGGGCCAACAACACCCTCTTGCTGCTACAAGAATGCTTCTGGTGGCCAAATATGTGAGGAGATCCGTCCAGGGCTGTCCAAACTGCGCCATGTCCAAAAGCCCCTGCCATTTACCAACTGGCAAACTCCTACCATTACCTGTTCCTAATCGCCCATGGTCACACCTAGGAGTTGATTTCATAACGGATCTACCACCCTCTGGAGCTAACACATCCATCCTAGTGATTATTGATCATTTTTCTAAGTTCTGTCGACTTCTACCCCTAAAGGGTCTGCCCACAGCACTGGAGACTACTGAACTCCTCTTCAATAACGTGTTCAGAATATATGGCATTCTGAGGACATCGTGTCGGACCGGGGTCCGCAGTTCATCTCTCGAGTCTGGCATGCATTCTTCAATCTCCTAGGTGTGACCGTAAGCCTCACCTCCGGATACCATCCACAGTCTAATGGGCAAACTGAAAGGAAGGTACAAGAATTGGGGCGCTTTCTACGAACCTTCTGCCATGGCCACCAGGATTCCTGGAACCAGTTCCTAGGCTGGGCCGAGTACACCCAGAATTCCCTACGACATCCATCCACTGGGCTCCCTCCCTCCCAGTGCGTGCTCGGCTACCAGCCTCCCCTGTTTCCGTGGTCAGGGGAACCCCCCGATTTTCCCGCCATCGATCACTGGTTCTGGGAAAGTGAGAGGGTCTGGGACGCAGCGCACCATCAGTCTCCGAGCTCCTGAGGTGTGTGCTCCGTACCTGTGTCTCCAGTTCTCCCGATCATCTGCAAAGAAAGGAATTCAAGTTAAACTCTCCATCTGTCTCCAACAAGGAAGTCTTAGGACGCTGTGACTCACCTGCTCATCACATCACTATCATTCTTGAACTCCTCTGTGCATTCATAAACATAGTTGTTTTTACTTACCACCTGTGTCCCGCCACTTGTTACATCTGCTTGCGTGTATATAATATGTATCATCAATAAAGTGTATTTTTAATTGGATATTTTGATAACACTGTCTTATTACATTAAACCATGTTAAGCATTTTTCATGTTAAGTGTTTTAGAATGTCTTACTGTTTTTTTAATTGATTTTTTTGTTGTTTTTTTAATCTGGTGCTGTTTGTTTACACTTTGTTGTTCTGCTTCTGAGAGGTGATCTAAATATTCATTGCTTGAAACAAATAGAAACATGACAAGTCTGTACTGCAGTTCTCTGCGTGTTTTGTACGGGTCTCAGTGCAAGTTACGTGACAGAAAACTATGATTTCAGCTGATTACTTAAATCAGCTGGGTTAAATAATGGAGACATCTAAAAATGTGCTGTGCTGGGGAGGCTCAAGGAATGGTTTGGAAACCCCTGGCCTATAGATTATGACAGTTCTAATTCCTTTTATTGGATCAAAGTGATTCGTCCACTTGCCTTTAAAAGTGCTTTTGCCTTCTGCTCAGATGTAGATCGTTTGCTGGAGGTTTTCACCTTTAATCTTTTGCAGTTGCGTTCAAAAAGTAGGGGGCAGAGGGCATTGAAAGTGACCCTAGTAAGAGGATATAACCTGGAGTCACTGTGGCTCTGTCTGTTACAGAACAAGGTGGAAGTGCTCGATCAACGACTGAGACAAGTTATTGATGGTAACTACCTTCCCTTCTCTTTGGACTGGTGTAGTGATGCTGAATGAGCTGTATGATGTACTGTTAACTTGCACTATGATTTAGCTGCTATGGTTCATAATGAAATTCCAAGAAATGGAAAAGGAGAAATCTTTTAGTATACACTATCTTTTCCATACAACGACAGTTAATAGTGACCACAGCTGTCAAACAACATGATGTAAGTATTTAGGAGTTGATAGTTCGACTTGTGTGCTATTGTCTTTTGGAGTCATGGGATATGTGACCAAAATTTATTCACTGATAATTACGATGCATTAATCCAAAATTACCTACATTGGATTCAAGTATGCAATGGCATTGCTACAGACAGATTCTGCTGACTACTATCCACCAGAGCTCAAATGGTGCCTAAAATTCCTTTTTGGAGCCCCAATCTTCAATCTTCACATTCATTGTGTGGGGAAGATCAGGGCATTGCAGAATTTTTCATTTTATGTTCCATAGAAAAAAAGAAAGTCATATGAAATTCCATGCTGGTAAATAATTGACATCATTTTTATTTTTGGGTGAACTAACTCTTCCCTGACTTGTTCAGCCAAAAATGAAAATTCTGTTTTCATTTACTCACCCTCATGTGGTTCCAGATGAAGTAATATTTTGTCACTTTTTTCATATTAAAAGATTACTCTGGCCTATTTTTTTTTTTCCTTTTTAGACAACAGAAATCTTCCCTACGGTCGGCCAGCAGTCATGTTCCACACCAAGTACTATATCCTTCATCATAGTCACTACATTAGTGGCTACAGTGAAGCTTTGTCCATGCCTCTCTGGACGTCTTACACTGTATCTAAACAGGTACAGTTTACAAAATTACATTGGTCTGTTGTCAGTTCACAAAACAAATTAAATAAATAAATAAATAGTTGACTGTTGTATTATAGTCTAAACCTGATTGTGTGGATGTTCTGTTGCAGGTAGATTTCACCCCTCTGACTGAGGCTCTGAGTAACTGTGTTCAGCCTGATATTAGAGTTCCTTCAGCCTACAGTCAGTCCTGCTCAAACTACCGCGCAGACAAACAGATCTCCTACAGCTTCCTCTATCCACCTCGTGAGGTTTCCTACTCTCTCTATAGTGTGCAGCCTAGCCTCAACAGTTTCATGTACCAAAGCTAGGCCAGTTCCAGGAGCTTATATATATACCTTAAAAACAGACATAATAAGTCACCTTTAAAATGAAAAATAAACATTAAAAAAATCTCAATTGATAGCACTGATCAAGAACAAATATTTCTTTTGTATAGACTGGGACAGAGCATTGTTTTTAGTACACAAAATTGTCAGCAAATTGCAAGAATTTGGAATGTTTTATAATTTGATGTTTGTCTAATTTTTCATTTATTAGAGTTGTCCTCCTCTCAGGAAGTGAGATATGATGCCCTTCTCATTAGCAACACTGTACCAATGTACCCAGCATTCAAACGTAAGTGCCCATTAAATAAACTATATGTAGTTAAGTGTATATTTATGACTTTATAGCCCTCCTACAGTATCATAAATATACCAGTCTTAATTATAGTGGATAGCCATATTGATGCCAAGAAGAAATATGGCTAACATTTTCACGTATACTTTGTGTTCTAAGCATTTGAATATGTATGTCAGGGCTCTAGACTCATTCTTCCCACTGGTCGCACTTTTGCGACTAATTTTCTCAGTTTGTCGCACAAGCACATAATTTGGTCGCTTTTTTTTTTGCTACATTTGTTTAATCAATGTATGCTGATGAACTTTTATCATAGTAACGAAAGTGTTCAACATTCAACCCGTTATTTTTCATCAATATTATTTGTGATTTAAATTTTGTGAACAGGAATTCCTTTTTTCGTGCGCTTTCACTTTCAAATTTGCGATCTTGGTGTCACGTTTTACAAGAAAAAATAATTGTCTCTTTTGCATATATCTATACACCTTTAACTTTTTAAGACTAAAAAAAAAAAGATTGATTTATAGTTATGCTTAATTAAAAAGAACAACAACAATAAAACGGTATGTTACAATGACAAACTAGCTTACATAACATTTATTAACAAAAACGAACAAGATGAGGCATGGCATAGGACACATCACATGCTGTATTATATACCGACTAATAAATTACAGAATGTTTAGCAAACACTGAGGAATCAAATAATAATAATATTAAAAAATGAAGGAAAGCCTCCATAGTGTAACGTGAGGTAAACAGCAAAGATAACAAGCTTTTAAAAACGAAAACAAAAAGAAAATTAAAACTAACTGGCTGCATGATTTTTTCTGCAAGAATACCAACATGTTCACCTTCTCTGGTTTAAGAAGCGGTCTTTTACTTTAGTTTGAAAACCAAGTCCTCCGTTGCGCTCCGTCCGCTGCACGCATCTTCGCGCTCATGCCGACTCTTCGGCCGTCAGCGTCCGCTCACCGTCCGCATTACGTCATTTTCGTCATCAGGAGGGCTCGCTGACTGCGGCCACCCCGTCCGCGTGCAGGCAATTTTTTGAGACCGCGCGGACGGTGCGCGTACAACAGCCAGGGGCGCCGCTACGGATTCTGGGCCCCCTGGACAGCATATTTACCAGCCCTAGTCTTTTTTCCACCTTCTCCCAAATCAGATTATACTGTTTCAGATATTAAAATAGTTCAGTTTTGTATGTTATGGCAAAGTGATTATATTTCGTTTCGTTTTTTTATTAAGTTAATTTAGAAAAACTTTTGTAGCATTTTTCTGTTTGCAACACTGACACATAAAACCCTAGTTTATTAGTAAATAATTCAAATATCTCCTTACTATTTCCCCCGGACACATTCATGGTAATTACTATTGCTGGGGCTTTGCAGCAAGCTTCAGCCTATTGCGTGCATTTGAACGCAGAACTCTGCTGCTGTGGGACTCTAAACAGCTCTTGACAGTCGCGGCACAGTCTCGTGTTGTTTCCACCAGTGCGGCAATTTTTTTCATCACTAACTGATGGATGTCTAAAATATAAAAATAAGGAGAAGCCTAAAACAGTCCCGAGGCCCGGCCCGCATCTGAACTATGACGTGAAAATTGGCCCAATCGAAGAGGCTTAAAAAATTTGAATCGGCTGAAATGCAGGGATTTCTCAGTAGAAATCACGTTTCCCCCCTGCTGGACAGAGTGCACCACACGTTTTCTTCGGTGCTCCCTCGGACGACCAGATGTCGATCGCTGCATCGGAGTGCGAGCCCTCTCTCTCCGGGGATGACGACCGGCTGCGTTGCCCCCTTCGGGTGTGGTAGCGTTGTCCGAACCAGACCCAGAGATGACGGCTATGCTTTCCCGGGCCGCCGAGAATGTCGAGCTCGTGTGGAATCCTCCACCGCGTCCCGATCCTTCGAGGCTGGATGAGTGGTTTCTCGGTGGGGGTCGCGTTGGTTCTCAATGCCCCCCTCCGGTGCCATTCTTCCCGGAAGTGCGTGAGGAGCTCACAAGATCGCGAAACAGATCCTGTAGCTCCTCCCCCCTCACCACCCTCGATGGTGGAGCCGCTTTGGGGTACGCGGGCATCCCCTCGGTGGAGCGGTCTGT
>JAUZSZ010000251.1:84299-98255 GCA_034780575.1 Labeobarbus marequensis
GAGTCTGTCTGCGCCATGCTAGCAACCCAGAATGTTATATAACATGGCGCTGAGAGGATTTTGGCACTATTATCTGATAAAACATCATGCAGTTTTTAATTCATGGGGGTGAAACACTAAAAGCAGTTTTTGGTGTGAAATTACATCAATGTGAGGAACAACTTGGATTGGGTCTTTAAAAACAAAAAGATCCAATGAGTCTTAAGAGTAACTAGCTGTTTTTTTACATACAAGTGTGGATGTACTACATTTACACTCATCACATTTTAGCCTCTTGCCAAGTATATTACTGTTTGTGTCAAAGGCCTGTGAATGCGAAAGGACAAAAATATGCTGATGCTATGGAGCCAGTAAAATCACAAACACCTACAACAACCATGAATAAACCACAACTGTACAGTCAAAACGCCACTGTCTAGTCATTTTCTTATGAACGTTTTGTTAGATATTTCCACATGTCCTTTAACAGTTACAGGTATCATGGAGATGGTCCAAACATGAACGTCTAATATATCAAAATGTTGGGATGGTGCCACTGTTGTCACAGAAGTAGTTTGCCTGGGAATTACACAAGTATTTATACTTTAGCCGAAGGTAATTACACGCAATCCATGCTTCTTTTAAAATGCAAAATCCATTTTAAGTGTTTCCTTAACATATTTTCAAGATAATGATTGGTTATTACTGTGCAACTGCAGATAGAAAGAAATGTTAAATGTGTTAAAGTCAAGTTAATGTGGATAAACAAAGCATTACTTTTTAGAAAAAAAAGGAAGGGAACAGGGACCTGTCAGGACACATTTAACGTTTCACAAATGAGACACTACTGCCCTCAAATGGTAGAATGAGAATCTGTCACCTCTGAGAAGCTGAATTTTTTAAGGGTTTAAAGGATAAAAAAAAATGTATAGGCATGTTTGAGAGGTAAGAATCATGTTTTCAGAGTTTCCATTTATGTTTTTATAATTATTCCATGACTCATGCAAGGGAGATTTGCATAAAACTAAGGATTTCAGCTTGGACGGGTTCATTTGCATGTGTTGACCTGAAATGCACTGCCTTTTGAAAGTCTACTGCAGTTATATTTTGGTTAGCTCAAATTTCATCCAGTGGTTCAAAATTTGTATTGTTTTACAGTTTATAGATCAAGTGGTGACTCAATATTTTTCAAACAATAGTATGATAACCAAACGTACCAGAGTATCACTAATGTAACAAAATGCGGAATTATTAGTATTGACATAGGCTCTTTAGGAAAACTTATGATAAACAACATCAAAAGTGCGATTTACTAGCCAAAAACATGGGACGTACACAGGGCCAAATATTGTTGTAACTGCATTAATACTTTACAGTATTGTCACCTCACATATATTCATAAGTAAATTTAATTTTGAAAATAAGGATCTCTGGTTTATGAGTTGAAAGATGCAAACTGAGACACTTCATTAGTTTACCACCAGCAGGAGAAACCATGTAATCTGGTGCAAACAGAAAATAAGATAGGGCCTAGTACTGAACCCTGTGGGACTCCGGGATAGCAATGCTGTTAAATGTGGAAACCAAACCTCTCTATATGACTTAATATAATCCATGTATGACATAATCTAAATATATACAATTCCAAAGACGGCCTTCGAATGTGTTCGACAGTATTAAATTATGTTGCTATTATTGAAGCGCAAGTCAAGACAATAACAAATTGCGTGACTAAAACAAAGTGTCATCTCTGAAGAGATACTGGCCTCACCCTGGTAAGATCATACCTGAGATAAAACGTATTGGTTGAAGCTACTCAGACTGTTCTACCTGGTTATGTAATGACTCCATGGGAGGAGACCTCAGGAATCTTGGAAGGTCAAGGACCAAGTAAACTTGTCAGACAAGAATTGTCCCCAAGCAAAGGTTTACAATCCTGGCTTTAGTACACAACAGCTGCATCTGAGTGGTGTCTGATTTCCATGAAAGGCACCAAAAATCTTGTGAACAATAGTACCTGGTCAAATCAAACAAATAAAAGCAAACCTACCACCACAAAACACACACCCAAGCTGACGTATTTCGCATTTTAAGAGCGAAACAAAAAACAAAAAGTCATTTTAGCAGATCTAATAGCGAGTTTATGCAAATTATGTGTATGTTATTATATGTCAAGTGTGTTCTTATACATATAAGAACACATATATATTACGTGATTTTTGGTTGTTTACATTATGTGCATGGGAGTTTTGTTGGTGTTGTTTGTTTTTTAGAGACTAACCTAAAGCAAATGTTTATCTAAGGTTTTAAGTAGGTTATAAGAGCTGTATAATGATGCTAATATTAAATCAGAAATAAATCTATTAAATAAATACAGAACATTTAAATTAATCACAATTTAATTCATTTTTTAAAATGTATTTGAAATTACCACTATCATCTATTTTAGGAGCAACAGTTAATCAGACTGGTGTATAATTTTATATTTCAGCCATGTAAATCCTTCTCATTTTAAAGACTGTGGGATTAAAATTATGTGTGTATATGGACTGAATCGACTTAATGGGATAAAATCGATCATTTCTAAGAGCCTGTCAAATTTCAGAAAGATCAGCCTTACTGATTTATATGATGCTACACTCAAATAGCTAGTAAAACAGCATATGTGATCACAGATTCACAATTGCTACAATTAAAGTAACAGTATAACACATGAAATCTACAAGGACGTTAAATGGAGTTTGTTGGACTCAATGATTGTTCTCGCACACATGCAGAAACTGGCATTTGGCCAGTCTGACGGCGAATCTGTCATCACAGGATTAGAGCACAATCATTTAACAGTGACTCCTTTAACAAAGGAGGCGTTTGGAAAGCTGAGGGCCTGTCCGCAGGGTTCCTGTCTTTATTCTGCGTAGACACAGTCTGTAAATAGTCTCTCTCCAAGTAAAGTGGTAAAGCACTTTATTCAAAATTAATAATGTTCACTTAAAGCACAAACCATTCAAAATGGTTTAATAGAATTTGTCTAAATTTGTCCTTAACACTAAATAAACACACAAAAAATATTATTCATAGTTGGTTTTTAGCTCACATCTAACCCTAATCTCATATATATAATAAAATAAAATAAAATTAAACTAAATTAAATACATGCGTTTTTGTTGACTATCATATTTCTTACACCAGGCCTTTAGGAAGAAGGGAAAAAATATTTCTAGGCCTAAACTGAAAAATAAATAAATACAAATCTGTTGCTGATATTTATATATGGCCAAAAATTTAGAAATTCTGACAGCTGGTAGTGTAAATCAATTAAATTTTTAAAATTGTATAGCAGACTACTTACATAAAACGGCTTTAAATATCAGTTGTCACTCTATATCTCCTAATAATTAAATTCTTAGTTTTATGATCAGAGTTTCTATTGTCTTATAATTCATTTAAATACAGTGATGATTGAGAAATGAACAAATAAATGTCCATCAAAAAACCTGATGTATAATATTTGATACTTTTTAATATGATTTTTTTTAAAAACATTATGTATGGATAATCAAGTAAACTTTTGTTGCTTCTATCCAGTAAATAATCATCTTGAAATATTACTAACAATATAAAAGTTATTCTTACTTTTATAAAAACCAACAAAGAAAACAAAAAATCATTATCTGAAGATTGACATTTTTACGATGATACTAAAACATCGTTTACTTGCTAAGAAAGTATAAATTATCAATCAGACAACAGAAAGCATGTAGTTGATTGTGTACAACAGGTTCGAACATGTTGATAAATTATAGCCTTAGAAATTTGTGTATCAAATATGATACAGTAGGCTGTGGTAAAGATATTTCATGAGATTTGTTTTTCCACTATGGGGTTGTTTAACTGACTGTAGCTAATTGAATGAACAAATGTCATATTTCAAAAAAATCTGATATAATTTTGAACAGTGTGACACTCAAATTGAGTTAACAGAAGATATTCAGATCAAACTACTAGTACATTTCTTTACAGCTTTCGATAACCTTCATCCTGACATATAAATTGAACATGAACCATTTTAAAGGCTGACAAAACCTGTTCCAGCACATGCTGTTCCGCTCCTCTAAATGCAAACCAGGACCTGCAATGGCAAAAAAATCTCTTTACTTCAGCTTTACCAGATTTCAAATATCGGTTTCATCTGTCTGGTTGAAAAAAAGTTTCAGAAATTACAGGACAAGTTGAACTGGTGATAAAAAAGCAAGACATGTCTCATCACATCTATTAAAAGCAACAATGTCAGCAATCAGATGATGCACAAAGGAAGTTGAAAGAGCTTCAGGAAATGTCATGAGGTCAAAGTGGATGCAATCAAGACATACAGATTCCCAGTCACGATTTCCCAGCAAGATCACGACACTCCTTAAGAGAGCAAGAAAAGCAGAGCTCCATATGTGTGTGTGTGCTGTATAAGCATTACTTTAAGACTATGCATACTTTCATTTGCTTCAACGGGGCTTTACAAATGTACAGACAAATCCACTCAAAAAAAAAAAAAAAAAATTATAAAAATTCCATCCATTTGGATTACACAGTTTTTACATTTTCAAAATGCATTTATCATTCAAATCTGCACAAATCTATTCACTGTGAAGTCAATAACATTTATTCAGTTAAAAATGATAAACATGGTTAGATCTCCTACAATCTTTTTTCTTGCCAAACTGTAAATATATGATAAATATATTTAAAGTTAAAATTTGTATAAAATTATATAACATATATAACATTTATATGTAACAGATAAAATGTTGTACCTGTTCCATTCATGTATGCTTTGCGTTTATTAGTTTTTTGTTGTTGTTGTTAAAACACTGCTATCTTAATAGATGGAAATTTTATATGCAGTTCAAATACATCAGATACAGATCATCTTAAATTCAGGCCTAAATTTTTCTCATAATGCTGATCAACTAGTATCAATGGTATATTCCATCATAAATTTATGCCTAATATGGGCAAACAGTTGAATATAACATGGTAATATGGTGTCAGCATTGTCAGACCCCATTGAATGAAGCAGTTTTCATATGCAAATGAAGAGCCCCTGAATCTTTTTGATTCAGCACTCAACATTAGACCTCTGTGGGCTTGGAAGCGCATGAGTGGCGTTCAGGTGAAATTAGTGAAAATTGGTTTCTTGCTTTGTTAAGCACCTGTGGTGAGATCAAAGAGCACAAATCCTGTGTGTCATCTAGGTTTCAATGAGAGGTGTTTGTGTGAAGCTTGATACGTTAGTCATTTGGAATTAAAAAATTTAAAAAAACTTTCACATTTAATTGTCGGATGAACGCAAACAATGCATTGAGCTTTTGAAGTACTTCTGAATAAGTGAATTTTAATTGCTTCAAAGAAGCACAATTAATGCTTTCCAGGAGGATTCTCAGACGTTGACGTAATCAAACACTTATTTTAAATTTTAATACTAGTTTATAGTCTTACCCTGGCAGAAACAAAGATACAAAACTGTTTTTTACATTGGAATGTCACTTTTAAAATCATCCTGACGGTTCACTTATTTCTAATACGTAAAGCGGGTACGAAATTGCGCGAAAATGGCGGATTGCTTTACGGCAGCAATAAATGCACATGTAGAGCTATCCGCTGCAAAAATGACAGTAGTGTATTTACGACAGCAAATTCCACTCACTCAACTATAGGGAGCTCCAAAGTAATACACAAAACTACATAAGGTGCTAGAAGGTGCTAGTATGCGTTATTTAGGGACAAATAAGTAACAAGGATGTTACTTTTAGCCATGGGTTGACTCAAGATTTTCCTATGTTTTTTTAAGGTCTTTAGTAAACATAACCTGATCATTTTGTTGTTCAAAGTAAACTGCAGACATTCACACCCCAAACATTTTTATTACAAACATACGTTTTAAAAAAATAAACATAACTTCCTCAAAAATTGCGTTTTCGTGGGTGTAATTCATGTTGTAGAGCAAAAAGTATCGTCAATTCATATTTCCAACAAACATTGTTTTACTCATATTTTGGGAAGCAAAAAAAATTAAACATAAAACAGGGAAGTCTCGAAGGAACCAATGGGCTTCCAGGTTTTGACGCCAATCAATTATTAGTACATTAGCATTAGTATTAGTAGTCTCTTATATTGTTTAAAATGAGAGCAAAACAATTGTGTGCATCTATCATCAGGTCACACCAGTGATCTTAAAAGCCTTTCTCAAACCTTCTTCTCGAGAAGAAACCCTCTCATTTCAACCCTGAGCACAAATCTATCATCCAAAATGGTCTCGCTAGCTATCAAAAAAGTTTCATCACTAACAATGTTTAGAAGATCTATTACTTTTTGAAAATCTTTTACCTAGTTTGGTGATCCTGGTCAAAAATGACTTGCTTGTACATCTCTCATTACGCTATATTTTTACCAAATCTTGCATTACATCTTTCCAGCAACTTGGTAGCCTACAGGTTTTGTATTTCTTAAATTGGGAACCAATTGATTGTAGCCCTTATTGATCTGAGCTTGTGCACCTAAGCTTATATGCACCAGTTTTTGAGTGAAAACAACCCCTCTTGTTTGTGGATAATTTTGCCAGTGTTCACTCAAAAGCTGAAGTGCTTAAGTTCAGATGAACAAAGACTATGACCAATCAGTTCCAAAAGAAAGAAAAAAAAAGTGTTTTATTCCAGTGAGACAACCTTAACAGAACACAGCATGAGGCTTAAACAAAACAGAGCCAAATGATGATGCATATGGACTGACAACTTCAAGATCTAAATCACTTTTCGGCAAAATATATAATTTAAACCTATTTTCAACAGATCACAGACAACTAAGTGGTATAATAAGACAAGTTACAGTAAGCAGCAGTTTCTTCAATGGCATGAATACGACTTGAGCAATTAGAGTTTACTGATTTTGTAAATCCAGGCTTATTTGAAAGCAATAGGCTTTTGATTACAGGGAGACAAGTGTAATTTAGTATATGAATAGAACTTACTGAACAATTAAGTATTTAGTAAGTTAGTCACTACTTGCGCAACAGAAGGGGTTGTTTGCCAAGCCCTGTGAAAGTATAAGACACTTTAGTCAATCTGTTTGGCTCTGAAAACAAAGACTGAAATGTCAGACGTTTGAAACAGGTAATATCCTCTATACTATATATAAATGTTTTACAAGCAAAGAAAAGGAGGTCAAATATTTGCTAACGTCATTTCAAACATGAGGCTGTAATATAAGTTTGATTTACTGCTTTTGCCATAAGTACACTGAATTCATAATTTATATTTTTAAATTATATCCATGATTCTAATCCATAAAAGGGCCTAATAATAGATTAAAACAAATAAAACATTGTTTCATGACTTAATTTGGCATCTTCATTGATGTGTGATGGGTCGATTAATCAAAACCTGGGAATAGAAATGGAGTCATTGATCACTCTAGTCAAGTGGACGTCATTTTGCAATAAATGCATTATATGAATTGATTATGGCAGAGAGATGGTGTGGCGAGGGTGGTTTAGGGATCTGAGAGCTGGGAGGGGGTTGGCAGCCATATGGCTATAAATGCAGCCGCCACTATGTGAAGAACAGAAAAGACCTATGATTTCAGAAGACCCTCCTGCTGGCTGGACAGACTGTACTGACGGAGAAAATCTCTTTTTCTTTTGTATTTTAAACTCAGTTTCAGTATTTATTTATTTTTTTTGTACTTAATATAAGTGTTTTATTTGCACGTTTTGGTTCCTCATGGAGATTTGGAGACTCTCAGTGTTAATGCTCACCATAATTGCTCTTGCCTGTAGTGTTCAAGGATTGTCTTTTACTCTAAACAGAGACCCCTGGATTTCAGATAACTGGGAGGTGAGAAACTTTTATTTTATATTTTTTTAATGATATATGTAAGTAATCAAATAGGATATGATTAATAAATTAATGTTTTTATCCATTATAAATGTTTTTCCATCATAAAACCAAAACATGCAATGCTGTGCATTCATCAAAAAGCTTTGGTTGTTTGGACAGAATGAACCAGTGGAGGAGACACTAGCCAGCCAAGTGGCCAGTCTACTAAAGAGATCGAAATCTCATCAGTTCTATGGACTAATGGGAAAACGCTCTGGTAAGATTTGGTTTTGCTGACTCCAGGATACAAAACACCTACAATAATTATGTTCTGTTTACCTTGATGTATTACAGTTATTAATAATTGATTATTACCACAAAATACAGTGGTCTAATTTAAATAAAATGAAACCTAAAATATTTCAAATTTTACAATTAAGCAGAAACACTGACAAAATATTTACTATTCTAGTGCACTATTTCAGTTGTTCTAGCATAATTCACAGTCTTTAATCAAATTGTATTAACAAAAATTGTTAATGACATTAATTTAAAAAAAAACCTCACTGTATATTCATGATTTTATTTCCCTTACTTGTTCTAGAAGTCGTCCAGCCTGTGAAAATGGAACGAAGAAGTGAGTAAATTCACTTAAGTATTTACTTAGATTAATGTATATATTTTTATATAGAATAACGTTTATAACATGCATATCTACATCCAGGGTTTCTGCAGGTTTTATAAAGGTAAATGTTAGACTTAAGTGCTTTTTAAACAAATTCAAGGGAATAAAAAATATATCAGCATGTTCTCTGAATGTAAACATCTAGGGAGCACAGAGTTGAATTAGCAACACTTTGTTGGAAAATATAACTTTCATTGTATTTTCCATGACAATTTTGTCTTGCTTTCCAGCAGTAATGTCTAAAGATTGTTACATCGATATTCATACAAAATCATTTTTTAAGCATAAACTGGTGTAATTTCTCAGACAACCAGACTCCATATTTTCATTTTGCATCTCAAGTAAATTTATCTTGATTTAAGGATATTTAGGTATTTGTATTAGCCACAAGACAAACATTTTTTGACAAAGCCATGACTATGAATTAAAGATTTTCTGCTCCTATTTAAAAGCTTTCTAAAGCCTGAAGTTGTGGAAGGGCGAATTCAGAAACCCTGTATCCCAACAGATTGCTTTTTTATTTTTGCTACTGTCTAAATGTCTTGGTTTAAAAACATGCATTAAAGACTAGCTCCGTTTCCTCAAAGGGCATAAGGGAGACATGTTTGTGGGACTGATGGGCAAGAGATCTTCAGGAGGTATGGCTTTACACTGCTCTACTTACACCAGCAGTTAATATCTTTAGACAGTCTTATGTGTTGGTAATTCTTTTATACAATGAAAAAAGGCCTCTAGCTTTCTCTATTCTTTTTCTATTCAATCTGCTTTTCTTTTTACTTCTTATAAAAAATAAAAAATAAACTATAACAATAGCGTTCCCTATTATTTTCCTATTCTATCTACTTGTTTTTTTATTTATTATATAGATTAAAAAACACCTTGCTATGTGTACTGCATTAGGGTAACCGAGACTTGTCATAGCACTTGCCTATTAGTGCTCTTTTGTTGGTTTTGATTGCTTCCGTTGTCCTCATTTCTAAGCCGCTTTGGATAAAAGAATCTGCTAAATGACTAAATGTAAATGTAAAATAAAAACTGCTAGGCTATACTGCAAGTTTAAACAAGGTGAAAAACTGATTTTCATATTAATCTGCAGGCGATTTCAGAAAAATAATCCCAGAGACCAGCACAGCAATGGATAAATCCGGAGATTTGAACAAACAAGCAGGTACAACACTGAAAGAAGAACTGCATTTATGCAAAAATGATGAAAAACCAGCAGTTTATGAATGTGAAATCATGTTGTTGTTCACACAGCAGATGTGCGAGAGGAATGGGACAGACTGCAGTACTACTGATGACATTATCCAGTGCTCTATTACAGACTTCTCTAGCCTGCCTGAAATCAATACACAATTATTCTCCAATCTTAACTGGCACCAACATAATAATTCATGAGAACATCATTTGGGAGCATTAAGCAAGTAAATGTCTTGCTTTAGGTATCAAATGTGATGTAATAAAAGTATGTATCAAACATGAGGTTTTTTCCCAGTTCTGATTTAAATGAAAACATTTTCACAAATCTTTCAACATTAAGAAAGCAGGGAACAAATTTGTGTAAATCCAAATGTAAACCTAAAAATGTTTTTTTGTAAGGCCTCATTTTTCCACTATATTCTACTGATCAGAAACTATTTTTTGCTTTAAAAAACTCTCAAAATATATGCTGGGGCATAGACAATACTTTGACCAGAGAAAAATATGAATGAAACACGATTTCAAAAAATAAATAGCACTGTATAAACAAAAGTGAGAGATTCCAGAGATACAAAGGGCACATAAAAAGATACAAAAATGACAATAACAGCTGAAGCCGTTGCAAAAGACACTGCTGATGGAGTCATAAAAAAGATATAACGGCAGTACGAAATGTAACGTGTAAGTCCATTAGGTTCCTTTGGGAGGGGTCCATTTCAGAGAGCTGGGGTCTATGGTCTTGTTGTTGTTTCCCCTTTTGGTCTCTTTGGCCTTCCACTCGTCAATCAGGTCCTGTGCCATTCAGAAACAAAAGAGAACCAGAGAGAGAGAGAAAAAAACAATTAATATAAAGCATACACAAAAAAAAAAGAGAGGTGTTTTCCTCCAGCACGCAAGTTACATTTTCATGTAATATTACCCTTTCAAAATCATGCACGTTTTCAAAAAGGTCTGAATACTTAAAGCTAGGGAAATGCCATTGAACTTCCATTATTATTCCATAGAGCAGGCACATACATGCAAACAACAGTCTAAATATTCCTTCTGAAAAATGATTGGTTGAACCAAAAAGTCAAAAAGAACAACAAAGCAATTACTACTAAATTAACTACAATAAAAATAAATAAATTGCATTTGATCAACAGTTCAGTCCATGGAAATAGCAGCCCAATAATAATAAAAAAAAACCCAAAGGGTGCAGACATTTGTGCTGTTTAAAAAAAAAAAAAAGAAAAAAAACAGAAAAAAAGTATTTTCTGATACCTGTCGCTTCAAGACCAGATGCTTCCCTTTCCAGTACTTGAGCATCTGAAGTGACTGCAGAGTACTGACAATATCCACAGGATTCACTGCCGTCTCTTGACTGATCTCTGAACAGGACAAAACAAAAAACAAGGCTAAACCCAAAGTGATTTTACAGGGATGTCACCATGAACACACCTACAAACATTCCCTTTCATGGCAGGGGCAACTTATCTTACCCTTGACGGAGATCTCTTTGCCCTTGAAGTTGCACATGTACCGCAGCAGCACTTCCTTCCAGTAGCTACGATAACTGATGAGGCCCAAATCTGAGAGAGGGCGCTCTGGAGAACCTACCTTCTCCTCAACCTTTGACAGGAGGTAACCTAAAACCATGCCAAACAAAGACAGTGATGCACATGTTGAAGAATAACAGCATCAGAGATAATGACACTACAACTACAACTGTTCTGAAATAACTCCAATATTAATGGGAACGGTTACAGTTTTAACATGTAAATGGTTATCATGTCAAAGTACTGAAGCCATGTATAGAGGTGTGTTCTTGAAAACACAGGTGGTATTGCAGAATGCAGTTATAAAAATGGAACTTACAATATAACGTTTGCCAAAACAATAAAATTGTTACATTTTCATTTGATTACATTTTAAAATGTTAAAATGGATGCTACGATTGTAACAATTTTATAATACAACAAATAATTAAATTGTTAAAGTTTTATTATTTTGACTGATTACACATGCTTTTTGGTTATACAAATATAATTAAACCAATAAAGCGGAATTCAGAAACATTAAATTATTATTTTTTTTTTTTTTCCAATTCATAGGGCCCTAAAAATTTATTTGATAAACTTAATACATTTTTACAATGCATCAGTTTAATGATATTGATTAATTAAACATGCTTTCAGATTACCATCTAGATCTTCATATCACTAATCTGCAAACTCGCATAGACATAATACAGGTACTCACTGAAATCAATCAGCATCTTGCCATAGCCCTGCCTCATGTACTGTGGCATAGTCAGGATACAGGACACATTGTAATTCAGGAACGAGTTCTTCTCCTGCACAAAACGGAGAAACAGTTTTGCCAGTGCGCATATTACGTGACAACTCTTCTGTCTCGACTGGAAAGACACGATAGACTAACATTTCTCAATATTGTTTATAAAAGTAGCATTATATTTGCATGTTTTGCCAGGTCATGAGATTTTCAGTACTCAATAGGGTGAAGTGCTCTTCAGACTGGTTAGCAGTCCCACAAAACACTTAAGCTTGGTTCACTTTTTTTTTTTTTAATTCACATAATTAGACCCTTAGAAAGACACTCCATGCCAGCCGATTCCTCGTTCACATACTCAGAACAGAAAACAGCAAAGATCAAAACAGCTGTCTTAAAATCAATCAGTCTCTACTTCCCTAGCTTAAAGCAGCATCCCTCTGAAGCTAAACTAAACTCAAAGCTGTTACAGCTAAGAACAGTTTTTGCACACACCCTCTGATTCTCCAATAACTACATAAAAGCAGCTTCGAAAATCAGTCAGAAAATTGGTTTGTGGGACACTGGCATTAAATGCAAATATGACAGTAGGGATATCAATTTTGAATCATTTCCATGATCCATTAAATGAACGATCGATTAATTGTTAACCTTAATACTGCAAAATGCGTCTATTGTAGTGGCATATTCACCGGCATGACAGGGTGTGTAAATGCCACTCAAAACACCAGCTTCCTCACATAAATTAAAGGGTAAATTAAAACTAGAGTAAATAAAACCTAAATTTTAGTCTAAAAAAGGCTAGTAGCAGGATTGTAAAATAAACAGATATGATTATGATCATTATGATCATCTGTAGTTACGTTTGGGATCATTTTACTTTGTTGGCTGTTTCATATCCCGTCACAGAGACCGCTGAATGCACCTCTTTAAATGGTTTCATGGTGCTTGTTGTATTTTAAAACACAGTCGCAATGTTTGCAACTGACATTATTGGCTTTTAAAATAAAATGATCCCAAACACAACTGTGGCGCGTGGGGCTGTGCCGTGTGGTCAGAGAACCGCTTCCACCGGCGGTGCTGAGGCAAAACACATGGTTGCTCACATGAAACATTTTAATGTATTATGACACAAATGAGGTACAAAGCTTTGTTTATAAATGAAATAATGGGTTAGCAGGCAAATGTTACATTGTGTATATTAGGGATGGGACACAACTTTTGAATATTCAATTAGTTGATTTAATAACAGAATATCGAATAGGCTGCGCAATTTTTTTGACAATAATTTTCCATGTTTTTGGTGCTGATGTGGTGGTGATGCGTTCATGTAACCAGAGGGTGGCACTGCCGATAATGCATATTAAGTAAGGGATAATCAACTGCTAGCCGTGCATTAAAGGATTTTAATGCACGACGTGGAGGCAAAGAACTGCCCGACGTGAAGTGCATTAAAATCCTTTAATGCACGGCTAGCCGATGATTATCCCGCTTATTCCATGGTCATTTGCCAAGTTATAGACAAGTTAAAACTTGTATTGCTCTTTGCAGCA
Source organism: Labeobarbus marequensis (assembly GCA_034780575.1). Classification (NCBI taxonomy): domain Eukaryota; kingdom Metazoa; phylum Chordata; class Actinopteri; order Cypriniformes; family Cyprinidae; genus Labeobarbus; species Labeobarbus marequensis. The sequence goes on from JAUZSZ010000251.1 coordinate 97,853, forward strand.
CAATATATGACCAGAAGGGTAAAAATGATGGTTATTTTTGTCAGTTAAGGCTCGTTAGTGCTAGCATTTTGCCAGCTTCAAATCAGACACAGAGATGAAATAGTGCGGTAAGACCACATTTATTTGAAAGAATTATGGCATGTATTTCGATTAATTGTTGATTGAGAGAGAGAGCGAGAGAGCGAGAGAGAGAGAGAGAGAGAGAGTTGTGTGTACCTGCTTGCTGCGTCTGTGCGTCTCTCTACGAACAATTACTTCAAAAACAGCGATTTTATCACCTCGTTGCTGGGGAATATAATGTAGTGATCTAGTATCTATCTTTTAATATCTAATAAAAATCGCGGGGAAGCGTTGACAAGTTTATGTGTGTGTGCAGCACAATCTGCGATCTCCGTCTCCCTCT
>JAUZSZ010000254.1:82313-96364 GCA_034780575.1 Labeobarbus marequensis
TCAGGTTGAGGGCTGGGGATGATTGCCACATCTGGAGTGAATTTATCCTATAATTCGCCGTATTACTGGCGCAGTCTTCATATAAGTAGCATGACCACGTTTATAGTCCAGTCGGTAAGCCTGCAAGAACCCTCTGCCCTATGCTAATTTATACTTGTACAGGGCGGAGAGCACAGAATTGATTATGGTCTCTTCAGTACTTAGGTGAATTACTCAGAAACATGCCATATGAACAAAAAGAAAACATATTTTATATAAAGAAAGTAAAGTCCATTTCCATCAAGTTCTCAATAACATAATGTGATGGTTTACTTTTTTTGAGAGTTTTTTTTTTAATTCTGTAATTGTAAAAAAAAAAAAAAATCTGATTATTCTCTATGGAAGCTTGTTTCAGCTTTTTTATTTATTTTTTTTTATTAAAAAAGCTACATATGATTTTTTTTATCTCACAATTCAGACTTTTTTTTCTTGCAACTTTATCTCACAATGGGGAAAAAAATTAGAATTGCAAAATATAAAGTCAGACTTGCAAAATGTTAACTTGAAATTGCAAATTTAAAACTAGCAATTTTGAGAAAAAAGTCAGAATTGTGAGATAAATTCACAATATCTTTATTTATTCTGTGGCAGAAAAAGCTGAATTGCAAGCTATAAACTCATAATTGCAATAAAAACAAACTGAATTGTAAAAGTCACAATTACTTTTTTTTTTTAAATCCTGTGGTAGAGACAAGCTTCCATGTCATTCTCATTACTGCAATTCTATATATTTTTATTATGGTACGTACATATATTTTTTTAAAGAAGAAAATCTGCATCAATTAAAGGGAATACAACAAATGTTGTATAAGTACTTTTGTTCATATAACTTTTTACATTAATGCGAATATTTTTCACATTAAAGTGAGGAGAATTTGAAGGGAAAAGTTCCTTAACTGTCATAAAAACACCCTTAATAAGTCCTATGTAGAAAAGACTAATTCTGTCACTATTGACAGCGTATTTCCAGACACACATTTATTGTAATTGAAACTCCAAATGTCTGATTGGTTTTCTTTGGCACTGTATTTGTTTTGACTGATGAGATTCATTGTGGTTGAACTCCATGTTCATTATCATCTTATATCTATTTTTTTATCACTTAATTGCTTTTGATACACATGATTTTATCACATTGTGTGGTTACAGGGAGAAAAATGATTGATTTGAAAGCCCATCATTCAGCTCCACACATTGTTTGTGTGTTTGTTTATAAAATATTTTGGCTGGTTATGCATCCAGCTATGAATACAAGTGTGTCACCCTCAGCTATGTAACACATTTTAACATCTTTATTCCTTTCCACAGATTTCCCTTCTATAAAATGCAGATCTCCAAGTCTGGTTATACTGCTAACCAAAGACTGCTGTATCATCTGATCCATTTCATCCTCATAACAAACACAAAGGAGGCCCGTCTACGCCTGGAGTTCTTTGATGAGACGCTGTTGTGTCTGGATGATGAGGTAATAATGAGGGTCTTATGCTGTTGATATATTAACACAAGTTCATTCCTGCACGTGGCGGCTTGATTCTGCCGATATTCAGAGCAGCTGATGTTGTGACGGGGTTATGAGTACCCTGTGGAAAGCTTCGCTGTAGATTGTGTTAGATTCACATAACCGTTCACAGTATCTAACGCGTAATGAAGATGAAATTTGCAGTCTATTATCATTATTATTGTTTACTATGAATTATTATTTACTGTGTCAACCGAACATGCTGCTAATGACCCTTTTTGGCATCTCCCAGATTGTTATTTGTATTAAAATAAAAGTGAAGAGCAGTGGGCAGCCATTTATGCTGCGGCACCCGGGGAGCAGCTGGGGGTTCGGTGCCTTGCTCAAGGGCACCTCAGTCGTGGTATTGAGGGTGGAGAGAGCGCTGGACATTCACTCCCCCCACCTACAATCCCTGCCGGCCTGAGACTTGAACCCGCAACCTTCGGATTACGAGTTCGACTCTCTAACCATTAGGCCACGACTTCCCTGTGAATTGTATTTCATAAATTGCATTTCATAATGTTGATTTATACTCTTCTGTTAACCTCGTAAACATGCAGGTCATTTCCTGGCTTCTTTACAAAAAGGAAAGGCAAAAACCGCTTTTCACCCTTACAAGCCACTCCAGGGAAGCCGAAAGTCTGTAAGATATTCAGTGTGTATGTATATTTGGTGAATAAGGGCTGTACCAGCACGCCTTCTGCAGCTGAAGAGCTGGAGTTGAGCCAAGCAGGGCTGGGGAAGAGGTCCCTCACTTTGACGGATGATATGAGCCATGCAATGGTATTGCAACCACTCTTTTAATTGAAATTAATCATCATTTTGGCATTACAGTACACACTATTATTAAACTTGTAAATATAGTTATTGTGATGCTATTACTATACAAAACAATTTAAAGTATTATACTGTTATTTGTTTTATTATACTACCATTTTTTTTAAACCTCCTTTTCCCATTTCTGTTATAAATTTCTCAGGTAAATAAAATTCTCATTGAAGAATATCCCAAAATGGAGGGGGTGGAAGGGTGGTTGTTCTACAAGGCTTCAGGTGCATACCATTTTCAAACACCTTTCATTTTGATGGTGCAGGTACACCAACATTCAAAATTCTTTCTCTCACTTTCTGTATATGCAGGTGGCCACGGTAGAAGAAAATTGCTTGCCATTCCTCCTGATGTAGACGGTTATACAGGTAGACTGATTCGCAGTGTTTCAGGTGCTGGGAAGACGACCATGTACATTGTTCCACTGCAGCAGGACCTTGATCTTACTCCACTGCCATCTGATGCCACTGAATTTCAAAAAATGCCTAAGGCTGCATGCCAAGTGTGCAAAGAAATCATGCCTCTGCATATCCTAGCATTGCACGTCGAGGATTGTATGGAGTCTGCAGCAGATGATGATGAGGTTAATGCATATAACAGAGAAGATATTGCAAAACAATACATATATTTGGTAATTAATGGTAAAATATCATCACATTGTTTTTGTCTATGGTAACACTATTTCCTAACACATAAAATCTCAATATATCTGTGTAAGTGAAGAGTAAAATATACTCCTAATGATGCTAAATTTGAATTTGACTTTAGGAAGCAAGAATTAAACCCTGTATCATAATAAGATAATAACATCATAAAGTGCTTTCTGTTTCTCGGATGTTTTTAAGACAATTGAGATCATACTCTGCTTGCAAAAAAGTGTCCAGGAATTTTTATCGTAACGTATGTATGTCGTAACATTGATTATTTCTCCTATGTATTTATGGATCCAGCTGTTTGTTACTTTACAGGACTGGCAAAATGAGGTCCAGGTTCTTTCTGTCACAAACTCACCACTTGTGCGCCCTAACAAAGAGTCCAGAGATTGTGGCCAGGTAATGATTTTGAGCTGATATCTTGAAAAATATGTGAAATTGCAGAGAGACCCGGTGCAATTGATTTGAATATATGTTGTCTACAGGATAGAAAGGAATGCCCTATATGTTGTGGCTGCTTTCCATCAGATGAAATTGTTCTGCATGCAAGCCTGTGTGGTGAAAGGTTTGCTATTCTATCATGTTATTATATACATTTTATTTCACAACATATTGTCTGTGTTAAAGCTGTGTCTCCTTGTAATATAATATAATAATCTACAATGTACTATATCAGTAATTTGGGATTCATTTAAATATATATTGCATCTTTGTTTTGTCTTATCCTTCATAATGCACAAGAAACACTGTGATAGCACAAGAGTGTAATGGCAAGGTCACTCAATGGGCATCTAGGTTTACAGATATGTCCAAAATAACATCAGTAGAATGCTTTTTTACCATTGTTTTTCAGGTGTGCTGAAACATAAACATTGATATATTTTACTGGTAAATTGAAAGTTTTAATGTGTTTTTGTTGACCCTTTTCAGTCTACAGGACACGTTGAACTACAGTACAGACAGCTGTGTGCTACGCGAGGGAAGCTTATCTATGGCTGACATGTCTAGGTGTTTATTTTTTCTTTTTTTTTTTCTTTTTTTTCCATCAGTCATTTGTTTACTTATGTCATTAAATTCAAAGATAAGTAATTTTTTTGCTGCTTTTTAATAGTGACGATGATGTACTCCAGTGGCTTGCAAGCCAAGTAGATGCAAGCAAAGATTTTAAGATCTGCATCACCCGGGACAACCTTTTCCAAAGAGGCCTAATTCAGTGGCAGAGACAGAAGAAGGGCTCACCCGTCAACAAACTCCATGTGACTTTCATTGGCGAAGCTGGAATCGACACTGGAGCATTAAGCAAAGAATTTTTGACTGGTAATGTATATTTAGGACAATCTCTGGCACCAAACACTACTGAAATCAGGTTCATAGGTGCAGTATTTTTTATTTACTGAACTGTGTTTTCTGTCATTAATTATTGTATTTAGAAATGATGCATGGCATTGAGAGGCGACTGTTTGAGGGCAGTGGCAAGAAGGGAAAGAGTCCTGTCTACTCGATTTGTGACCTAGAAAATGGTTTCTACAGGTTTGCATTTTATAGTTGTCCTACATTATGCAGTTTATGCAAGTAAAAGTACAAAGTTGCAATTACAATGTCTGCACTGTTTGTTGATGACATGCAGAACTGCAGGAGAAGTGTTTTCTGTCAGCCTAGCTCAGGGTGGCCCAGCACCATGCTTCTTCAGAAATTGGTGTTACCAGTTTCTTACAACAGGGGACTTTGATGCTCTGCAGCTGACCAAAGATGATGTGGATGATCTTGAATATGCTTTACTCATAGAAAGGGTGAGTACATCTGCTATGAACAGCCGTGCAAAACCATTAAAGGCTTTTCTTAATGTACAGTATTTCATTGCTATACTGTTAATGCGTTTGTTGTCATTTTAGGTGGAGGTAGCAACTGATCTGACACAGTTCACAGATGAAATCGTGAGTTGTGGTTACACGGGTTTGCTTAAGTTGGACCAAAAGGACAGTATCATAAGGTCCGTACTTATTTTCCAGAGAAACAATTTTTAAATAATTAATTTTGTTGCACACAGCATCAGTAGCCACTTTAACAGCATAGTTTTTAGAAATGCAGCATTTGAACTTAAAATATAAATTTGTACAGCCTTGTCTTAGTCTTAATTTAGTTGTGTGGAAAATAGCATATTTCCCTTTATTTAGTCTTCCGCAAAACTTTGTTCCCTGTTCTCAATAGAGCCATTGTTCTGCATGCTACAATGCGTCTGACTCCCATGCTTCAGCAAATTAGAAATGGGATGAAGGTCTACAACCTTCTGGATGTGATTGGGAAGCATCAAACTCTCTGCTCAAACCTGTTTGTCCCCAAAGAGGATGATGACAGAGTAAGGATGCTGGGCATTAAATCATCCTGATTTGCTTTACTGCTATATACTTGATAATAGTCTTAGAAACCCTACAGGATGTAGTAGTAGAGCTGTATCTCTTTATGATTGATACTATTATTTTTTGGGACTTTCTGTTATTGCTTTACTTAACCTTTTTTGTTTTGGAAGAATACAAAGTCATATGTAAAGTGGACTGTGGTCTTTCTCTGTGTTCCTATCTGTGTAGTCAACCCTCCTCCTTTTTTTTTTTTCTTCCTTTTGCCCCACCACCCCAGCCGGATGCTGATTACATAATGAGTATCCTAGTCCCTGAGCTGAGTGAGAAGGGAAGTCCAAGGCAAGCAAGAGAAAATGCCATCATCAACTTCCTCCAGGACTTTCTACAAGACCTGGAAATCACAGGTTTGACTTAAACTGTCTTTATCACATGTTGGAGTACTATACAAATTTGCCATGCAAACAGCTGTTACCTAAAATGAGTAGAGCAGAATGTGATTCCATGTACATGACCTACATTTGGTTCTCAGTCTTTGATTAGGGAGCTGAATATTAGCACTCCACCAAAAAGGACCATCAATATATTTCCTTTTAGGAACATTAATGTTGTGGTTAGTGGCGGGTGGCAATGCTTATGGCAAAATGGTCCAGGTTTTGAACTTCACTAGAGACCTTTCTGGACTTTGCCCTCCACAGCTCAAAGACATAAGTCATAGATTAAAAAGATTTCATAATGTATATCTGTTATTCTTTTGGATAACATTATTCTAGGACTATTCCTATCATTGTTTTTTTTTTATCTTTCAGTTATTTCAGTGTATATTAAATAGAAATTAATGCAGCAAGGTTAGTTGAAATAGGCCTTTGGGATAAATCGTGTAGATTGGTAAATAGGGTTGGCTTCTTGCAGTGTTGGATTTTTACACCATTGTACTCAACTACTCTGATTTGTTTTGTCATGCAGGTCAGAATGAAGACCAGCAAATGTGTGAGCCTCTGACCCAAGAGGAGCTGCTAAGTCAAGAAGGGCACTGGAGTCAACAAACACACGTGAGCCTGTCTGTCCCGACAGTGATGCAGTGGTTAACTGGACAAAGGCACAAGCCCCTTCTTCCATCAGAGAGGGCAGATTTTAAAATAAATCTAAGATTTGAACACCACTGTAATGAAAAAATGCCGGGTCACCAAATTTGTTTTCCACTTGTAAGTGCCTGCACAAATACAGTAACTGTTCCTGTTGAACATATGAAAACATACAAGGAGTTCAGAGATATAATGACAGTAGCAATCAGAATGGGTAGAGACTTCGGTCGAGTGTAGAGGTCATGTTTTTTGACCACTGATGTTTACTTCCCCAAATCAGGAAGTATTGTGAATATTTTTGGCATTTCTAATGGCATTTTTGTTAAAGCTGTTCAGTGAGCTATTTATTATTCTGTGAGAGTCTTAACAAAAAAAGACAGGCTAGCACAAGTCAAACCATAAAAATAGCTCAATGTTAGTGTTTGGTTCTCCCATTGCATTGGTTTTAAGTTGGGACCACTGCTAACCATTTATTTGAGAAAGGTCATTTAAGAACTCTGTATTTGCATTTTGTTTACAGAGCACTGACAAATGTACATGTAATATAAACCTTGAAATGTGATGCTGTTCCTCAATTCATCGTTACTTGTACTGTTGAAATTGTTCAGTCTTCCACATACAGTTTCAACACGTGTGTGGCAAATTCATGTCGTTCAAGTGGAATCAACGTTGTGGGGGTTTACATTTACTAAATTGTCAGCAAAAATTAACTTGGTTGATGTCAAAACAATAAATGGACATAATGCCTATGGCCTTTATCATTTTTCTTTTTCATTGTGAATATTAACTTAAGTGTTTTACTTTAGTGTCTACAGCATTATAATGTAAAGGGGAACTGATGCGTTTTCCACTGGAAAAAAAAAATGCATTTCACTGAAGATCAAAGTGTACAAATCCACAGCTTTATTTTAAATTCTTAATTACCAAGATATCAAACATGGCATGTGGAGTTTGAACTGTCTAATGGTATTAAAGACCCCAGTTTAAAATATCTGCATACACTAGATTTAGAAGTTTAGCCAATAAAAACTGTTGAAAGTTGTGGGAGGTTCATTTAATTGTTTAAAACAAGTAACAGCAGAATAAAACAGTGGATATCTTTACTATGGCAGACTGAGTTGTTTATATACTGCATAGTAAAATATATATCCTAAACCATCCCCACAATAGTTCTGCACAAATACCTATTCATGCAAGCAATTCCAATTTCATTTGTAAGGATCAGATGAACAAACATTGAACATTTATATTGCAGACTGCATGTTATCGTGCCAAGTTTGAGTGAAATGTTACATAGTCAAGCGCAGCCTGGTAAATGTCTTTTCCATTGTCCTGGGAGGGAGTGATAGGATTGATAGCTGCCCTCAGCCCAGCCATAGCCTGTGGCCCCAGAGGGCACTGGATGGGTGGTAGAACTACTCCACCAGCAGCAGCAGCATCTTCTCTGTCAGGGTTGAAATCCAAGAAGTGATCTTGCAAATCCTATAAATAGCAAGTCATTTTGTTAGAACACTTTGCAATTGCCTTTTGTGTACTTCACACATTTGATCTTCAAATAATTCATTATAATTTGTTGAGAGTACACAAATATTGAATATACATTGTCGTTAAAATGTATTTAGACTTCTGATTTGATCTATTTTTGCATTATTTGTCACAATTGTTTCATATCTTAAAATATGAGACAATGGGTAAACCTGATTAAACATAGCTTGGATTCAACATTTTCAACATTTGAGGTCTACCTCTAGATTCTCTGGAGCAGCCACAGGATACTGGAGCAATCCAATGGTCCAAAGTTGATTGGGAGTCAGGTTTTGTTCCGTTCGCAGAGGATGGTTATCCCACCCGGCTGTAAAAGTGTCGAGGTCCATTTGGAGGCGTGGTACAAATATGTACTGGGCACAGAATAACTGAAGGCTGTTGGAGGGATCAAGCAGGCACTCATCTTCAAGACCATGAAGTAGCTCATAATATACCCTTGTTACTGCCATCCACACATCACGCCATAAGCGCTCCACCCTTTGAGATCAAAAATACAAAAAGTGCACTGTATTAATATTAGAATCACAGCCAGGGGTTCACTGCCATCCATTTCCTAGGTAACCAAAGGTTGAAATAATCTATATTTTGTTTCATTACAGATAGACTCTCTGTAGAAAGTGTTGAATGTATTGTAACGTAATAGGATGTTTCTCTGCAAAATGTTGAATGGGTTGCCAAATATACCCAGACTACCTGGGTGGCCCGCCCAAGTAAAGTCCATGTGTGGGAAACATTTACTCAGGTTAACTTAGGTAAGCATGGTGTCTTGATTTGAACAAATATACAAGACTCTCCACACATGTATAGAGTCGTGAACAATAACCTAATTTAGACACAGTGCATCTCTGTAGACCTAGGAAGGATTAATGCTTCCTGTGAGGATATATCCTTAAGATTTGGTACTACACAGTGTTCACTGTATTGCTGTTGCCAGTCTCCCTGGCTGGGCATCAATAAGAATGACAAATCATTTTTACTTGGATCATTTTTAATGAAATCATTTCTGGTGAAGACTGTTTACGGATTATCCAAATTTACTAGGACAGAGATGTTGGTGTTACGGTCTTCGCAACGCAATTCTTTAATGCTTTGAGCATCAAAAAATAAATCACATTCACCTCCATTGTATTTTGTGAGAAAAAAAGTGTTAGTGACAGACGGAAATTTCAATAAATAAAAACACTGGTGTGTGGAAAAACTGCTTTTTTTCTCATTTGGGTTAGGGTTACCTAAAAGAAACATAACTTTGATATTTACCTTTGATTATGCACACTTTTTCCCGATATGTAGCTTGCTCTGCCACAGCCACGAACAGTGAACATGCATTGAGCAATGCCGACATTTTCAACCCCTTGGTCTCCTCTAACTCTAAATAATCACATAAGAAACAGAGACAAAGTAAAATGTTTTCAGTCAATGAATTTTGATAAAACAGGCAATCATGCTCTTGCTGTTTTCTTACCTTAATGGAAAGCCAAACTTTTCAACTGAGCTCATGAAGAAGCCAAGTGCTGTTGATGCCTTGTTATTATTTGCAGAACCCAGGTACATTATCTGGAGCATAGTAACAAAATACTTATGTGAATGTGCCATACTAAATAGAATATAGTAATACTAGGCTCAGCCACATCGTTTTGAAAAAGTGTCAAATGTTTACCTTTCGTGAATAACCATCAATCCCAGCGAAAATAACAATACCATATCTGAAAGGAAAAATACATTTTCAGAAAGTGCATCACTTCTGAAAATTATAATACCTCTAAATTGTGTACACAAATAATTAAGGTGGTCAATTCAGATTTTATTAACCTTTAGAATCTTTTCACAGAATTGCATGTTTCTTTTCTTACTGTGCGGCTATACTTAAAAAAAAAAAAAGTTCTGCTTTAACCAAATTACAATAAAAAATAGGGTATTCAAAAAGGTTTAATCAGCAAAGATGGGAAGCATCCTCAGGTATACATCACTGGAGAAAACACTGCAAAGACCTTAAAGAAAAACTGTCAGTATTCAATATGATGTTCTTGAGATAGTCTCAAAGAGTGAAGTCCAATTATTTGTAAAAGCTGCACTTTAGATGGGACATCATCCTATAATATGAGAAATTAAGCTAGCCTCAGTGTGTAAATTACTGTTTTTTCTCTTCTTTATTTCATGTAAAAGTTAAACCAATGTTGTACACATAGCCATGTATCATAATGCGTAGCAACAGCATACTTTTTCCTGACTGTATGTCATCCTCATCCTGTTTTTTTTATGGTAAACCAATGCATTTACTGCCTAACGCTAAAGAACCATGCTAAAATAATCAAGCCTTCTTGAGGAATGTTTTTAATTTACAGCATGCACGCTGATCCACACAGTGTGGAATGGATTAAGAGTCACTAAGCACCAATCATTAAATAGCTACCCATTCACATGTTGGAATTTTATAGAATGGCGGCACAAACTAACTCTATGTGCAGCTTCATTAATAAACTGTATTAAAAAGTTTTTTTTGTTGAAATACAGCTCCAGCAATCTATAGCCTATCTTGTAATAGCATACAAAATCTACCCGCATCCTTCAAACATGAATGGAACTTATTTGTAAAAGCTCAATTAAGAGACTCACTCTGCAAACTATTTCAAAAAACATTTATGAATATAAATATATGAACATATTATAACAATATTCTTGTGAAACATAACACACACACACATACCTGATAAGTTTGTGGTTTGTGTCCACGTGGACCAGTGAGTGGGGACCCTTGACAGAATATGTTCTTCTAGCAACACAGCCTAAACGTGTTATTCTCTCCAAGATCCCTGCAGAATCCACCCTGTGCATGGATGCTGAAACCTGGTCCCATCTGACACGGTGTCCCATCGCTTGCAGTTCACCCTTCATCATTCTATAGCCTATATGCGGCATCTTCAATTTAACTGAGCGCACAAGATTGTCCAGCTCCTCATCTGTGAGATTGCTGTATGATCCTGTAACTGATAGTCCATACTCACGCATCCGCCGATACACTGTCCTTTTGCAGACACCCAGGAGCTTAGCTACACAGGGGATGGGCAACTGCATGTCGATAAGGTTTTGAAGACATTCTTTAGAAATTACAAGTTTTGGCTGTCCCCTATTACCGCCCAGAACCTCTGCATAGGTAGCAGCTGGATAACTCTCCTCTTGTAAACGAAGGAGTCTTAATAAGTCAGATAAAGCACGAACAACATCTTGAGGCAGTTCTACTACATTGGCAAAAGAGCGTACAAGTCCCACTTCATGACTTAAAACAAAGTGTAAATAATCCAAATCCACAGGCTGACGTCGCAGAACTTCCTGAAGCCTTCTCAGCATTCTCTCCATCAACTGCCTCACAATCAAAGGTTCCTGTAATTAACATAAAAAAACTCTAATGTGATGACACATGTATCAGTGCCATGACAAGCTACTCTACCTTAGATCTGCCATACAGCTATAGAAAGGTTGAATTGGCGCACATTTCATTAAATAGGCCTATTAATTACATTTAAATCAAATAATTTAATGTTAGAAACCATTCTTTCCAGAAATTAGCAAATGCAAAACTTTAATTTTAATTTCACATTGTTATAGAGAGTGAAGCAGAACTGGATGAACTCAGTGCAATTCATGAGATAACAAAAGATGTATTAAAATAAACTTGGCATTTCCTTGGATCGTCAGAGCAAAAAGTCAAATATATAAAACCTAATAGGCAAACATATTTTGATTATTAACTTACAGTCCTCTGTTGGGGTCGCGAATCTGCCATCTCTCTCAACTTCAGTAACACCTCCCTTGACCTGAAGCAATATTCCGGGTTTGTGCTTGTTGTCGATTCTGGTGCTCATGTGACTGCACTGGATTCTGCTGTGCTGGGGTGTGATGCTGCTGAATGTTTTGCGTTAGCACGTTTATGAGGCCTTGTGCAGCAGCAATAACACTGGCCTCTAACTCCTAAAGAAAAAGAAAAGAAAACATCACAGGGCTGGAGACTTAACGCTAACTACCATTAACCACAGGTAGAAGCACATTCGCTACCCTAGGAGTTACTGTGTAACGTTACTACCTGCGTTGAAGCCGAACTAGCGGCTCAAAGAGGAGAGGCTCTCCGGTGTGTGTGTGTGTGTGTGTGTGTGTGTGTGTGTGTGTGTGTGCGCGTGCGGTTGGGGATGTCAGTAGCTTAACTTACACAGCCGAAGCCCTGCTGTTTATCATGTCAATGTTAACGTTACAGGCCATGTTACTGTTAGCCGCTGTTGTGATGTATTCATACTTAGCGGCAACAACTATATATCGACAGACACCTAATGTTAACTTATTTTTTTGCCAAACCGGACTTTTAGCCTTGTTCGGTGCATATGGTGCTTGTGGCGGGTGTTTATTTTTGACCCTGCATTAACCACAGGTTAAGTTAGCCAACACGGCTAATGTTAGTAACTTACATGTTCCAGTCGACGTCGAAAAAAACAGCATAACGGCCATTAAAAGTTAACCAAACCGCCCAGGTTGCACGTGAATAAACATGTAAATGGCAGAGAGAAAAAAACAGACTTACTTGTGGCTTGGAAGTTCCCGGTAAACTAGACATTTTCGTCACGCCACCATGCCAGAAGCTTCAGAGCTGACGGCGGGTTCCAGTAAAGTGACGTAGGCCTACTTCTTCAGTATGCCGACATGCAAATTATATGCAAATTACGCTCTACCCAACCCTCCCCTCAGACCCCTCCCCTCTCCACGCCAAAACAGTGACAGAAAGTTGAAACTGAAATCAGTGACAGTGAAAAAAAACTGACATTGTAAAAAAAATCTGTCACTGAAAAAGAGTGACATGAAGAAAAAATCTGAAGAGTGTCATTGAAAAATACAAATAAATCCCAATAAAATGAAAGAATAAGATTGTAAGATTTTAATTATTTTCTTTTTTCAGTGCCAATACTTGTTTCAATGCCAATACAACTGGTTTCAATACAAATGTTTCAATGCCAATGTTTCCTTTTTCAGTTCTGCTTTTGTTTTCAATGCCAATTTTAATCTTTGATGCCAAATTTTAAAGTCACCATTCTGGCTCCATAGGTCTGCCCCCATCGGGTGTGAATGGGCTGACCATTGACCATCTGGACGAGGTTTTCGCGGAGACGCTGCTGGTGGACTGCAGGGTTTTGTGCGACTTGTGCAGCGACAGTGACGCGAGGAAATGCTGCGAGGTGTGCTGTGTCAAACTCTGCGACTTCTGCAGTCAGGCCCACAGGTTAATTTATTAGAGGCTGTTTTGTAATTAACATGAAAAGTAAAGAAGTCATTTATTAATCCTCATAAGCCATTTATGACTTAACTCCTTTAACAGAAATGGAGAAGTTAAAGCGATAGTTTAAACAGAAAAATGAAAATTCTGTAATTTTTTTCACCATCATGTTGTTTTCTTAAACTGGTATGACTTGTATGAGAACATATTTTGAGGGGGAAACGTGATTTCTACCGAGAGGAACGCTAGAGCCCTGCATTTTCAGCCCGGCCCCGACGGGCCGACTATTTTACGCCCCTAGGGCTGGGCTTCGGCCAATTTTCACATCATAGTTCAGACGCGGGACGGGCCTCGGGCCTGTTTTAGGCTTCTCCTTATTTATATATTTTAGACATCCATCATTTAGTGATGAAAAAAATTCCCGCGCTGGTGGAAACAACACGAGACCGTGCCGCGACTGAGAGCGGCTCGAGGTGTTTAGTGTCCCGCAGCAGCAGCTGAAGAGTTCTGCTTCAAATACACGCAATAAAGCTTGCCGTAAAGCCCCAGCAAAAGTAATTACCATGAATGTGTCCGGGGGAAATAGTAAGGAGATATTTTAATTTACTAATAAAGGAGTGTTTTCTGTGTCAGTGTCGCAAAGATGAAGATGACGATCCTGACTCGCCGTCTCCTCATTAGACGCGCCTTTAGAGAGAAATGCATCTTCACGGACTATAATGAAAGAGTTTTTGTTTTCGATTTGATTTATTTCGTTAAGAAGTAATTTAAAGCTTTCTATAGATATATTTA
>JAUZSZ010000254.1:108670-123115 GCA_034780575.1 Labeobarbus marequensis
TCACTTTCATCGTAATCACACCCACAGGGACATCCTTGTACCTTGATTGACAGCTCTCATTACAGGAAGCACGGAGTTGGGTTAAATTACCACCGAAGAAGAAGGACATTGTTTTCACATGTAAAAGTGCTATTCTTATTATCCAGGCAGGACACATCCCAGGAACCACAAGAGCACAATGCGGTGCGTGGACCTGCACAGGCACCTTCAGGGACTGCAGTTCAAAAGAATATGGCCAGGTTTGGATGTTGTTCAAAGGATGCATCTCAGCTATTTCAACAACAGCCCTCTTCAGTTCCTCACACAGTTGTTTGACTGCTGATTCAAATTAATTTGAATTTAATCTACTCCTCTTTCTACAGGTGTTTCCCTGGACTATTTAAAGATAAGCAGAAATGTAGGCCTCCTTCGCGATTGTCTAAAAAAAGGTCAGGCACCAAAACAACGCCAATCCAATTCTTTCTTCTGGACAGCCCAACAGAGAGAACCCCCAAACCATCTGATGAGCTAATGCTTTTACAGGCTGGGTTAGGAAGAAGGACTGTAAATGTTCCAGAGGATGCTTGCCATAATGAGGTATGTGGTATGACACTTAATGAAGTAAGAACTGAAATTTGCACAAAATATTATTAACCTATACTAAAACAGCATATCCAGTGAAAACAGTAGCCCCAATCTTAGCCACCAAAACCATATCATTTATTTTTGGAATGCTGCCAATAACTCTAATGAACAGATTTGTCTTGAGCTCATTGATTTGATAAATATTTGCTAATCTTACTCACACACTTTAAATTCATAGATTACACACATTCTTTCTGAGACGTATCCGAAGATGTCAGAACTGGAGGGTGCCTGGATGCTGCACAAAGCCATGGGTAAAAAGCAAGAGATTGAAGTTGACTTTTTTGTCCAAGCAAAGGAAATTTATTGAATCTTTTTGTTTGTTATAAAGTTGTCATGTTTGAAAAGTATGATCCTTCCAACAAGGGGCAGAAAATAAATATTTGTTTAATATTTGAACTTAAACAGGAGGATCAGGTCAACGGAAACTCAACTTGTTGACACCTGAAGAGGAAGGATACACAGGGGCCAGCCTTGTGAAGAGCTGGGGAGGCAAGGGCTGTCTCTACATTATGCCCATCCAGAACACACTGGACATTTCTCCCCTACCCTTCACAGCTCCGGAGTTCCAGGCCATGCCGAAAGCCCGGTGTGTGTCATGCCAGGAGTATGTGCCTCTGCAGCTCCTCGGTCTCCATGTCAAGACATGTATCCAGTCTAAAGTCAAGGTTGAGGTATGGCTTGCTGATTTGAAACTATTACATTGATGTTCTTTTTCCTTATTTGATATACAGGTTGGTATTGTGTCATTTCTTAAATTTCACAGCAACTATTGGATGGTGGGACCATGTTAGCAGTGTCCCTGTCAGCTTAACCAAAAATTGCTTCTGGCACTGTTGTTTATAGCTATTGTTTTTTTGTAAGTCATCAAGTCTTGATATTTAATTTTATAGACCCACTGTGATGATGACATTATCAACTTGGATGACGAAGTGGTAAGCTATCAATACAAATGAAGAGATCATACATAGCATTTCATATTATTGAGCCATACATTTATGATTTTATTTCAAATATATCTGATGTGAATGACCCAGAAATGTTTTACAGGCATCTGGTGATGTGCAGCCATCACATTTGGAGAGTAAGGTGAGCATATTGCTTCTGTTTCTTCTTAAGATTTAGGTTTTAAGAATTAACCAGTGAAATGTTTTACATGATCTGTTCTCATCAAAGAGCATGTTTACATCTGACCTCTGAAAGAGTACATCTGCATTTTTAATGGATATTTAACACTGTTATTTTTTATTTTCATAGGTTGCTTGTCCATTGTGCAGTCAACTATTTACAAAAGATGACATCTGTGTGCATGCAAGTGTCTGCGGGGAGAGGTAAAAGCTTTTCTAAGTTTCTTCTTAGTATCTTACAAAGTTTGATGCATTTTGTATCCACTTGCTTAAAATGCTTAATCCCACTGTAGAGTCCCCTCATCGTCCCCCCTTTTATTAAAGAATTTGGACAGATGATGGATTAAGGTTACCTGTTTATGGAATTTTTTGTTATTGTTGATCTTTACAGCAACACAAATGAGGGAGATGCAGATATTAGTGAGGACACCGATGAGCACTTCGGCAGGTATGCTGTAGAATCATTTTTAATGGGATTGGATAATGATGCTTGCCTTGGTCTGTAGCACTGAATTCTCAACAATATTGTTTTGATATTGTTGTGTAGCGTATCAGACATCCTGATGTCACTTGAAAGGAAAGTTGACATCCCGGTCACTCAACATCAATGTGACAAGAGAGGACCTGTTTCAAAGGGGGCTGAAACAGTGGGCCAGGCAAAAACAGGCCTCCCCAAAGAATCTCCTCAGGGTCTCCTTCATTGGAGAAAATGGAATTGACCAAGGCGCTCTTCGTAAAGAGTTCCTTACCGGTATGTGTGCCCCACCAAGGTCAACACACATGATGAAAAGCACATTTAAGAGATTATCATTGTGAATAATATCTAATACATATCTAATACATTTGACAAAAGCAGCTCTTTGTTCTTTACAGAAATGGTGTGTGGAATTGAAGCACGTTTTTTTGAAGGAGATGGGGAAAGGGGCAAAAACCCTAAATACAGTATCTGTGACTACCAGGACAACAGTTTCAAGTATGTGCCACAGTCTGTCATATAAAATATATGACTTTGTATTGTTAATTAGGTAGTAAAAGTCCACTGTCATTTTGTTCAAAATAGCTTTTGTCTTTGTCACAAAAGGACTTGTGGGGAGATTTTTGCCACAAGTTTGGTGCAGGGGGGTCCTGCACCAAACTTCCTTACAAGATGGTGCTACCATTTCTTGTGCCATGGGGAGATGGACAAGGATGTTGGTGTACTCGAAGTCACTGATCAGGATATTAAAAATCTGATGACAGAGGTATTTAAACAGTGTAATGCATACATTTTTCCAAGTCAGGCATATAAAGTTATCAGACAATGTTTGTCTCTTTTTGCAAATATCAAGGTTGTGTCTCTACTTTCAGGTGGAAAATGCAGAAGGTGGAGAAAGGCTGATAGACTTATCAGATGCGATTGTGGCATGTGGCTACACTGGGCCAATAAATGTTGACCAAAAAAAGGCCATCACAGAGTAAGTTAACATAAACATAACACACAAATATTTGTCAAAAATG
This sequence comes from Labeobarbus marequensis, assembly GCA_034780575.1. NCBI lineage: Eukaryota > Metazoa > Chordata > Actinopteri > Cypriniformes > Cyprinidae > Labeobarbus > Labeobarbus marequensis. Next base: position 111,919 of record JAUZSZ010000254.1, read on the forward strand.
CTTTAGTGTTAACAATTTAACTCTGAATCAATACAGTATTATTTTCGGTTACACTTTATTATAAGGTGTCCTTGTTACAGTGTAATTATATATTTAAGTACAGAGTAATATTAAGTAACTACATGTACTTACTATAGGAACAGGGTAGGATTAGGATTTGGTTGAGGGTTAGTCGCATGCAATTATGCATCATTTACTGTTATTACTACGGTAAGTACATGTAACATATGTAACAAGGACACCGTAAAATAAAGTGTTACTTTATTTTCTTACTGTTTATTAGTGCCATCGCTTTGCATGCACTGGTGAGGCTGATCCTGATCTTGAACCAGCTGCGTGAGGGATTGAGGCTCTACGGATTAGATGAGGTGTTAGCACAGCACACCCAGATGTGCCAGCAGCTCTTTGTCCCCGGCCACTTACAGGAAGTCAGTAACGTTGTGAATGAACAATTATTTTATTAGAACAGCCACTGTTAGAGACACTGATGACTTGCTCTTATGGTATGTTTTGGTGCTGGGATGCTGGTTTTAGCTGGTTTATGCTGGTCCTATTTAAGCTGCCTTCAAATGTGTGTTCAAAGAGCTAAACGCTACAGGCCAAAACATAAAATGAAACTTTAATTTAAATCTGCAATCCTTACTGTTTTACTGTGTTTAAGCATTTGATTTGCTTCCTTATTTTAGGTGAATGTAGACTTCCTTCTGCTTGCGCTATCTCCTGATTTCAGTGAGGAAGGGTCTGTGAGACGGCAGCGAGAGATGCAGATCATCAATTTTCTGCAGGATTTCTTGCAAAAGTTGGAAGACAGAGGTAGCACACTGCTTAGCATGTTTTTCTATAATCCTTGTCCATCACTCTTACCATACTATCATACACTTGTTTTCCACCGGTTTCATTTTATTCTATTTTTATTAGTTACTCCCTCTTTAGGTTTATATTCGCATGTGTATTCTGTCAAACCCCCGCCATGTATATGACGAATGCATTTGTACTAACAGAAATGTTGGAAATTACTTATTTGTATTTGTCTCTGAGAAGAAGCAGACAGCCAAGAAGAGGGCAGCCCTGAAGGTCAAAGTCACGTGGCAGCTGTGCATGGAACAAATGGTTGGGGGAAGCGCCTGTCAGTCCGGAGCTTCCTTCAGTGGGTCACAGGTCAGGCACATGTTCCACTGATCGAATCCAAGAGAGAGGCATTCAAGATAACTGTTAATTTTGATCATGACTGCGACTCCCGCTATGGGGCACATAGCCTTTGTTACCCCATTGTCAATGCTTGTGCTGTTGCCATTACATTTCCTACACGCCACTTAGCCACCTCCCAAGAATTTGAAAACAACCTAACCGAGGCAATCTGTGGTGGTTACGAGTTCAGCAGACACTAAAGTAGCATTTTAAGGTCCTTGTTACTTGTTTTAGTTACTTGGTAACTTTGTTACCCTTTTTGTGCTTTGTTTCTATTTTCTACTGTGTACAAACAAGTGTACAACAAAGTTGTTCTATTGTTAAAAAGAATAAATCTAGAGATTTAACTGTGGTTGTTGTATATTTTATTTACATCACTTTCTGATCACAAAAACAAACATTAAACACCTGACAAAGCCTGAAGCACATATTCATGACATAGGAGGTAAAGGTCTCTAGTGTCAGTGTCTCCATTTTCTTCAATCAGCACCTGAAGCTCTACTAGCTGCTGTTCATTCAGTGGACACTCAAATTCAGGGACTACTATCACACCATCCACATCTTCTCCATAGTCAGCTGCAACATCCCAGTCAATGTCCGGCTCTTCAATATCCTGACATTTGAACAAGACAGAAAAATACCGCTATCATTAGTCATCCCATGTTTACAGCATCTAATGTAATCTGTTCATCCCAATTGTTTGGCCTTTCAACATTAGCTGAAGATAAACATTTAGGGTTTGTATAACTATGCAACAAATTGATTTGATCAGGTGCTTAAATATTCGTATTGGTGTTAAACAGTACAAGTGTACCTAATGAAGAGGTTACTGAGTGCATATGAACTGTATTACCAACATTTGCATCAATTGTGATTGTTTCACCAGCTGAAGATGTGTTACACTGCTTAGAGCCTGGTGGGCCATTTCAAGGTTACATTAACAGCTTATTTTGGATATAAAATTTACTGTAGCAACTTAGTTGTTTTAAAAGGGAAAAAAAAGAACCTCAAGATTCTCTGGCTGGTCAATCGGTCGAAGCATCATTCCTGAGTGCCAAATCTGCTCAGGAGTTTTATTCCCTTCTGTTCTCAGTGGGTGGTTGTTCCAACCTTCCACAAAAGCCTCCAGGTCTGCCTTCAGTTTAGGAAGGAATGTCAGGTGGACTGTCAAAAGATCTTCTATAAAGGGACAGGGTAGGAGTATGTTACTTTTCACAGGTGAGCTTTGAAAACATAACATTAATCATTGAATTGCCTTTCGTAAATACATCTCATTGATTTATGTTTTTTTCCATTAATGTTTATTAAAGTGCTCCAGACATCTGTTAACCAATCCAATTGTGTTGAAATTGACCAATTATAAGGACGCCTGCGCCTTCCTTGTTTTCCACCTCAAGTCATGATTATTATTATACCAGGCAAGTTTTTAAGAACAGTTACTTATTTACAATAACGGCCTGGCAGGGGACAAAGACCTCCTGTATGGAATGGGTACTAGGATTAAATAAAATCAACAACAGAAGATGAAGGACAACAACAAACCTTACAAACCATGCACAAATCAAATAATAATAGAACACAGACACAGGAAACATTTAACTGACCAAGACGTACAACAATCTACAGAAAGTAGATGACAAATAGCACAATATGATGAGACAAACCCTTACCTCTGGAGGACACATCAAGAAGGTGATCCATCTCTAGGCTGTGGAGTGCGTTGTAATATTTTGATATCACACATGTTCTGACATCCCGCCACAAACGTTCAATCCTACGGATTTAGAAATTATTATTTTAACAATCAAGGACATGATAAAATGTTAGTATGTTGTGATTTTACACACAATAGACCTCTTTATTAGCTTGGTAAAAGCATCCAAAATACAAAAAAGAAAAACCTTTGATTATGGACGCTTTTTCCTGACATGAAGCTTCCTCGATCAGTTCCACGGACAGTGAACATATATCGGGCTATTTCAACATTCTCCACTCCCTGATCACCTCTCACCCTGAAGTGCACACACAGATGACCAGTGTGTTAAAATCTGTCAGTGATGTACAATACACAGAAATAAAGTGCTACATTGTGTCAGAATAAACGTGTTCAGCGTGGAGGGGTAAGGCTATGACTGGGAGAGTATAAGGAAGTAGAGTGTTGTGAGGAAACATTTAAAATTATAATCCTTGAGAACCCTGAGTTTACAGTAAATTATTTCTTAAAATATAACATCCATCATGTTTGTGTCTGTACCTTGAAGCCTGTAAAAACTTACCTTGAGGGTATTCCATGCCTCTCAGTAGCTTTTTTGAAGGCAGTGAATGCGGTTGATGCACGATTGTTTGTTGCAGCATTCAAGCACATCACCTGTGTTATGAGACATTTTCATAAATGTACATTTACTATTTGTCAATATCTTACATGTACAATTGGATTACACTCTGGTCCCTTCATGCCTCAGGGAATCTGATATTTTAACACACCTTAATGACTCTTACTACCATGCGGCACCCTATATAATAACTTTTTCTCCCACGTCAACAGGGTAGTATTTCAGCCATCTGAATGCAACATGTAATTATTTGGTGTACATCATAGCAAATTTGCTTACACAGAAGGCCAACACATGAAAAGACCCAATGAAATGAAATCTTACCTTCCTGGAGTAGCTGTCCACTGCACCAAAAAGTACAATGTTGTACCTGATAGGAACAAAATAAGGACCTACATTACCAGTTTCAACCTGGATTTTTATTGTATAAATGTCATGGCAACATACTTATGCTTTGAGATCTATCAGTGTCTGCATCATTATATTTAACAAAATAAATAAATGAATAATCTGTACTGTACAGTACTGACCTGATAAGTTTGTGGTTAGTGTCGACATGCCACAGTGAAAGGGGCCCCCTGACAGAGTAAGTTCTTCGCACAATGCAGCCCAGTCCAGTCAGTCTAGAAAGAATCCCAAGCGAGTCCACTCGATGCATTGATGCAGTAACTCTCCTCCACTGGACGTGGATTCCCATGGACTTTAGCCTCCCTTTGACCATCCGATAGCCTGCTGTGGGCATTTCATTTTTGATGCGTTGGACTGCATTATCAAGCTCCTGGTCAGTAGCATTGCTGTAGTTCTGTCTGGCAGAGAGACCAAACTCCCTCATCCGTCTGTTGACTGTACTGGCTGAAACGCACATTAACTTTGCGATGCAGTCCACAGACAGATTTATCTCCAAAAGCTCAACAAGTCTCTCCTCTAAATTGTACCTGGGACGCCCCATCTCTCCAGCTACAGTTTCAACAGTACTGCTGGTAACTTCAGCGTTTTCAATGTGGTCCATGACCAGATGGAGGAAATCTCTTAAGGCCTGTACAATATCTGGGGGGACATTTACATGCCTTGACAGTGTAAATAAATAAATAAATAACATAATGTGCTCGTGAGCATGTCTTACACGCTCATAACTTTTGACAAAAAATAACGCCATACCACCGATAAAACACTATCAGTGGTTTCCCTCCTTTTTTACACCAAATTAGTGTTAATTGTGAACACTTACAATGTTGTTTTTACTCTACGAAGTGTAAAAAAAGCAACACCTTTTATTCGAAGCTCCGCTGCCGTTAAGTTGAATTATAAAATCTCAGAGTGCAGAGAACTTTTCACAGCTGCTTGCAGAAGGCTTTTGACATGACTAGCTCACAGAGTTAAAACGAACAAACACAGAGACGTGGAGGGCCCCGCTATGTGACCTTGGCAGCATGAGAGAGATTCCAGTTAGAGGTCTTTGCGGGTCCTAAAATCCGTACCTGACCCGAGTCGACCTGAATCACTTCTACCCGACCCAACGTGCATAAATACTTTTTTTTTTAAAAAAAGATAAACCCGACCCGAGACAGACCTGATGAAATTAGACCCAAGTCCGACCCGACCCGACTGCATTTATTTTCGAACCCGACTGGACCCGAATGTTAATGCCATTGACGTGTGCACAGTCTGCAGCCCCGCATCGGTCCGGAAAAATCCTGGGGTCCTGCTGCTCCATTACTTTCATTCAGTTTATTTATTAGCTTATTACTTTATATTTTTGCTTGCATGATGGATACATGTTATTTCTGAGTTTGGCTTTCAATTGTAACCAGTGGATTTGAAATATAGCCTAAACGTGATAGTTTTATACAAATTAAAAAGATAGGTTAATAAATCATGGATTTGCTAGTTTTGTCTGCAACGTTATTTACTTCATCTCCGAGCTTTTGCACACAAAAAAAGAAAAGCCTTGCATTGAAAGGCAGCGTAATGATGTAAGTGGATTTCCTGATGGATCTCATCTATAAGATGAATTTCTGAGGTTACAAACTTATGTTCCTTTTTTATGTGCGTTTCTCAAAATTCAACTTAACATGAACGCACAAGTAGGCTACGCATCTTGTAAAGTTTAAAAAAATTTGGGTCTAAACAGGTCCATTTGGGGAAAGCTCATTTATTTTAATTACCCGAGACCCAAGGCTGCTAATGCCGAACCTGACCCGTGTCCGAGGTCTCGGCTCGGACCTCGGGTTTTCGGATCCAAGTGTACCCGTGAAGACCTCTAATTCCAGGTGGTCATGACTTTTGCATGTTTATTTTTTGGGTACACTTACACAGCAAATATTAAGTTACATCTGGATGACCAAATATATTCACCCTGCAGGTCAAGCGGGGTGAATATATTCAGATATCCAGTCGTAACTTAATATTTTCAGCCTCATTTCTAATTTTCTCCGTATGGGGAACTGATATTGTATACCTCTAAAGTAAACACATCTCTCACACTCCTGAGGTCACATAGCGGGGGCCCCCAAGTTTCGCCAACGTCTGGCAACGTCAGACACGCAGAAGCATTATGATCAAGTTTCAAAAGCTAAAGTAAACACAACCACAGCGAGCCCCCTCTCTCACGCTCTTTGGGTTACATAGGGTTTCTCCCGTCTGTGATCCCCTCTCAGTCTGCCTGTGTGTGTGGGTGTTTGCTGGCTGGTCCACTCCTCTGTTTTCACTCTGTGAGCTAGTCATGTCAAAAGCTCTCTGCAAGGAGCTGTGAAAAGTTCTCTGCACTCTGAGATTTTATAATTCAACTATTTGCACACCTTTTATTTGAAACTCTGCTGCCGTTGTGTAAAGATGTAATTTCTCAGCCACCCTGAAAAATGTAAGTCCTTTTTCATTATGCTCTAAGTTTTATTTTTATTGAATTATTTATTTTCAGCTGCTCAGGAATATTTGAAGAATGTGGGTAACCAAACAGCTTCTGGTCTGATAGTATTTTTTCTCTATGGAAGTTACTGAGGACCAGAAGCTGTTTAGTTTCCCACATTCTTAAAAAACGTGTCTTCTTTTGCGTTCAACAGAACAAGAAAGAACTTTATACAGGTTTAGAACAATCTAGGTAAATTATGACAGAATCTTCATTTTTAGATAACACATTCCTTTAAAGTGACAGACACATCCGTGTATAGGCTTATTGTTTTATTAAAATTTGGATGGTCTGTTAATATAATATTCAGACATTATCAGTGCTTGGTAGACATAATTATTATGTAATTATTATGTTTTTAGACATTATTAGACATATGAATTAATAGGTTATAATTAATGTTAGACCTTATTTATTCATTAGTTATATTTATCATAAACATATACATAATAAATAATCATGTCATATACATTTTAGCATTTTAAAAAGTTTAAAAGCAGTCTTGAGGAGCTTGATTGGCCGCTTCAGGTGTGTTTGATTAGGATTGTAGCTAAACTCTTCAGGATAGTGGGTCCCCAGGAACAGGGTTGAAGACCGCTTCTGTATTATATTCAGATTACACTAATGACTGTTTTCTCTGTGTATTACAGAACTGGACGAATGTTTAGGTATTATAATGTAATAAGCACTGCTGGTGTCCTGTAGTTGCGAGTTCAATTTATGGCATAAAATGTAAACAAGGAAAAAAGTATTGACATGCAAAAATAACATGAGTAAAATAACAATTTTAATCACCATCTTAACTTTATAAAATCTTTCTTTTTCAGTGAGTGATTATTATTAAAACGGGTGAAGCTCAGGTTTAAGAGATGCATTATGTTGTAGGAGCCATTTTCAGTTGTGTAGTTTTCTTTCAAGGTATTTATGTTGTTGAATCGGCAGAGTGACTGCGCATGAAGAAGGTCAAACAAACTTTCTGGCCGTCGTGATGGACTTAGTAGTTAGATACTTTTTTTTCTTCTTTTTTTTTAAATTTCTTTATTGGTTGTTGCTGTTTGAATTTTTGAATCAAAAAGGATACAATAAATGTTTTGGAATATCCAAGTGTATTTTTTTAAAGTATGGCCATTGCATATTATTGTCAATCTATTCAAGTACAAACAACGTGTCAGAAACGTAATCGTAAAATGGACAATCATGCACCTACAAAAATACTGTACACATTGATTTCAGAGAATGGTAATGTCATGAATCTGGTCCGTGCCCTTCTGTTCACTCACCACCAGACGTCACCCGCTCACCACATTGACTCTCACACCACACATCACTGGACTGCAATACCCATCATCCATTGCACTGATCACAGCTGTCACCAATCACACATTGCACTGATCACACACAGCTGATTGTCATTTGCACGCCTTACTTAAACCATGGACTTCCTCAGTCATAGGGCCGAGTATTGTATTGCATTTATCACTCTCATAGCGATAGCTACAATTATGGAGCCCTTTCTGTTATCGTAGTCTAGCCTTGCCTTGTTAGTTTTTCCTGTGTTTTGATTCTTGCCCGTGTTTCCTGGATTAACACTTAGCCTAGCCTGTTGGACACTGTTTACCTCTCGTTTGGATTATTACTCGTGTACCTGGATTATCTCTCTGCCTTGCCCTGTTGGATATTGTTTGCTGATCGTCCACCCACGCTTGCTCTTCAGATTGCTCTGTGTCTTGCCCCTGCCTGTATATGACCATGTTTTATAATAAAGCTTCACAAATGGATCCACACGTCTCATTCACCCTGTAACATCAGGTCACTACATGATAATTATGTCAAAACAATCATCACCACCTGATGACTTTTGTTCTTTGCTTGTCTGGCTGTTATAATTCCATTATAGCAACCAAATAAAATATAATATTAAAAAGTCATGGGTCAAGAGCCCAACTAAAGTAAACACTGACCACTATAATGGTGATTTAAAAAAACTTGATTTTCTCCTTTGGTGATTCTGCTTGTTAACATCAGGTGCCTTCAATAATGGTCGATCATCACTCAGTGAATCTCTTAATTACCTCATTAACTTTAACACTGCTTCAGTGTTACTTTTAACGCTCTGTAGTAAGGAGCCATATAGACACCCAGCAGTGTTAATTTAACACCGGGGATTTTGCTGTGTATAGTAATAATAATAATAATAGTAATAATAATAAGATATATATGATAATAAAATAAACCTTACCAACCTGAATTGATTCACTTAAAATAAATTTCCTGGTCCTCATCAAGCCACTTGGATATTTTACTTTTAGTGGCACACCATGAGAAAGTTCAGGTAAACTCGCCATTCGTGCTCGTCTCTCATCTATAACCTAAAATAATGTAGGTAAGTTTCAATATCAAACTGTAATGTAAAGAAAAAACAAATTACAACAGTCTTTTTTATATTCACAAACTGCCCACATAACTTTCAAAGAACAGATATCTATAAATTTGTCTCACCCAATTTCTGTGGCCTCAGTGTGCATTGCCTTGTAGCACTGCCACAACACGTAATAAAATCAATTACCAGGTCCAGGACTTTTAATCACTCACTTTCCTTCAAAGCCTAAATGATCTTCTAATAATTATCCAAAGAGCTCAAAAACATGGAATAATAAAACACAGTTCTTCTGCAATAATCTTAGAAATTATCACTGCACTGTATATTATTTACCAGCCATGCTATAGAAAAAAATATGAAGAAAACATCCATTCTTAACTGACGTTTTGCACACGTATATGTCTGTCCAAGTTTATAGTAGCTTTTTCTCAGAGTAACCTATAAACTCTGAATTTAAGCCTTACTATTTTCTCTATGATACTGCTTTTGTAGAATTCTTGATCTTGTAATTTGCTTCAAGTTAACTGCTATTTAAATGCACATAAGCCATTACAGGTAAATATTTAATGTCTTAAAAGGCTGCATTATCTATCAATCAATCAATCAATCAATCAATCAATCATTCATTCATTCATTCATTCATTCATTCATTCATTCATTCATCCATCCATCTACTCTATCTATCTATCTATCTATCTATCTATCTATATAAAGGAACTTTATTAACTTTAAAGTGAAACATAGACGCTTAAATATATAAATAAATATAAATATTCATATATAAAGAAACATGAAGAAATAAATTAATTTATAAAAAAAATTAATATAGATAAATAAAACAAACCTGTAAAATGTGTGGTAAAAAAGAAAAATGAAGTGATTTGTTTATAACTTGTTTAGTTATAAAATATATACTTGTTATACTTGTTTAGCTATAAAATAGCTTGAAAATGGACAACATAACAAACAAATATTAACTCTCCATTCTTTATCATTTATATGGGAAAGTGGTTAAAAGGCCAGAATTATGCATGAATTTCAGGCCTTCAATCAAAAGCCTCTTGTCGAAATGAGAGAGCTCAATTCCCACATCTCCACAGGATTTTGCTTTGCCTGCATGGTGTCTTTGTCGAAAGCAGTTGTATGTTATCTGAGTAACAGAAACAGCCCTGGTAATCCTTTATGTGGCAGGACGCATAACTGTTAAAACTCCCCTGATAGTCGGTGTGGGGGTGCGCGGTGCTCCATTGTCATTGAGCAGCAGCTCACACTGTGTTACCGCTGGATTCTTTGTAATGTGGCCTGGGTTTTTTGCATGACCATGAGGCCAATCTGCTTGGATTGCTGCGCTTGGTAAGGGGCCTATAGGCTTTCAATGAAGTCTGAATTTCACTCACTTTCAACTGTTATGCTCCCTGCTTATCTTTGTACTCTGCATTAGTGTGTCGAGGGGAGCTGAAGGTGTGATGTTTTATTTAGAGTTAGGCTAATTAGACCACATCTCTAAGAGTTTCATCCAGCTAATGATATTACCAGCCAAGATTAATTTAAGTGGGAGCCTTCCTTAAACGGCACTAAAGAACATCCAATCGGAGAGCAGAAAAAGCCTCAGAACGACTTAAAGCCATTTACTGATGAGAGAGGGAGAATGGGCGAACTTTTTATTGCTTTTTTCCCTCTAATCCATAAGAATGGGAACAAACATGGCAGCTGTTTAAGAGACAGATGATAATTACATCTTAGTGTTCTTACAGAAGCCAGAAACATAGACATAGACATTGAGAAAGAGAGTGTATGTTCGGTAAAGGCTTTGTCAAAACATGTATGATTTCCTTTAATAGTCACAGAAGCCCAGACACAGATTCATTAGTGATTCCTGTAAGGTCCATCATGTCAGGAGGGTTAACAGGAAGACCATCGGCCAGCAGCGGCTGCTCAAGGACACACTGCTTTTCTCCCACTGACACACATCTGTATCTGTTCCCACTTTGCACCTCTTCCAGCCTGTTTTTCATCTCATATCATTATCAACACCTTTTTGAATGTATTTGGGCCTCTCTCTTCCTCTTATGGATGTAATTCTTTCAAGTACACACTCACAACATTTATCTTAGTGTCTGAAACATACACAGGAATGTATGATTCTTTGGTAACACATTAGATTAGGGAACACTTTTACAGTCGTTTATTAGCATGCATATTATTAGTATATTAGCTCTTTATTAGTACTTATAAAGCACATATTAATACCTTATTCTGCATGGACATGTTCTAGATCCCTTAGCTTAGCCCTACAACAACTACTTTATACTATCATTAAGCAGCAAATTAGAAGTTTGTTGAGGAAAAACTCTTACTTAATAGTGAATGTGTTCCCTAATCTAAAATGTT
>JAUZSZ010000255.1:68339-80883 GCA_034780575.1 Labeobarbus marequensis
AGAGAGAGAGAGAGAGAGAGAGAGAGAGAGAGAGAGAGAGAGAGAGAGAGAGAGAGAGAGAGAGAGAGAGAGAGCAGGGAATCATGATGTTTTTCAGCGAGAACCAGGACGCATTTGAATGTTTTTCTCTTCAAAATATGAGTGCCTTTTATTGTGCGTGATTGTCTATTGGACACATTATGTATATCACAGATGACACTTTCTCCACTACATAAATAAACTGTGAATAGTGTGTTATAGCTGGTGGCATCTTCACAGATTTTTTTTTGTTGTTTTTTTCATGAAACAGGACCTTATGTTTCTCCAAGTTGGGAGGATAAACCATTGCTTTAGTGCAAGTGTGTCAAAGTGCCTTATTAGAGATTACATACCATAAAGTAAAGAGATGAAATTATTGCACATGGGAATTGTTTCAGCTCTCAGAAACCCACATACAGAGGTGTAAGGCAGCAGTGTTTGCCAAGGATTCAGATAGAGGCTAATGTACTTGCTGTGGTACTGAATGGGACTCCTGAATGATAGGAGTCAATAAAACCAGCTTTATGGGCTCATTAGTGTCCAGATATGTTAAGATAAAATTGTATTGTGAATATATTGGACTGAAGATTTTAAATTTTTTGTTTGGAATAACATACCAAATGTGCTCAGTAAGACTTTGAATATTTAGTTTGATTTCATATTGATTTGGAACAAACCTGAAAAACAGTCTTTTTGGTTGAGTCCTCTTCTGTATTCAGCAGGAGATGTTTGGTTAGGCCTTGGCTTGATTGGGCTCATAAAATCATAAAATATTTTTTTATAAAATAAAGTTAGTGTTTCTGGATCAATTTTGCTTGAGAATAGTAAATAAAATCTGACTTCAGATGCTATTCTGTGTTTAGTCGTGGGCACATCAACACTGAAATGCAAACAAGTTCTGCATTTAAATATTTAAGACTGTTTAAGAACAAAGAAAATCCATTGGAATTCATCTCAAGTATTCTATCAAATCGGAGACTGAGGTTTCTGTGTGCCCTTGCATGGTTGAGTGGTGTATGGTTTAGTTAAGTGCAAACAGACAGAACCCATCCCTCCATACTAAAGTGTGTCCTTGGGATCTCTAGCTCTCAGGCTCGGTAAGTGCTGTTCATGTTGGAATGCATTGCTCAGCACTCTTGGTCTTTAGGGAAATTGTACAAATACGGCACATGACCGATGACAAGACATGCTAGAAGTATATGGTAACTAATAATTTCCTATCGGATGTGATGTGTGCTGAAACATTTGACAATTCTGGCCTGCGTTTTGATTGACAAGTTGTTGTTTTTTTTCAGGAGGGAGCTGTTTGTGTGCAAACGGTCCTGCTCTTTTAAGACCTTTTGCAAAGCTGAAAATACCATGCACAGTGGTGAACAGAGGTCAGACAGAAAAGTTTCAATGTGTTTTATAACTTTGTGCTGCCATTTCCTAGCATTTCCATCCTGCTCCCGCTGACTTCAGAAGGTTGAAAATAAATTCTCTGCTCTGGCTTTCAAGACACAGGAACTTTATTTCTTATAGATCCTAGTTTAATAAAGTGCAGCAATTTCAAATTCGTAACTAGATTAGTTTTTTGAAGAAAAAGAAGAAAATACCATGGTGTTCTTGATGGTTACCACAGCGTTTCTGTACAGTTGCTAAGGTATTTTGAGTGGTTTTAGATGTTTCCATCCAAGTTGCAAATTTAATTTTTGCAGAATATTGAAAAAGTGACTAACAAATGCCACTTTGCTTAGTAGTCCAAATTTGAGTGGATTGAGTCACATCATTACAAGTTGAGGCAAACTAACATGGGTGATATCACTCTTGACTAAATCACTTTTGTAACCTTTAATAACAAGAAATTTAATTTACACAGTGAAAACTATGCAGTGTTTTTCATTATTTATACAATATATGTAGCATTTCTTATTTTTCTTATTCATTTATTGTAGTTTTTTGTACTTTTGCTAATTAGTTTTTTCCCCTTGTTTTGTTTGTATTAGTTTTTCTGTGATATTTACAGTAGTGACAAGAATTATGAAAATTCTATAGTATCAAAAACTTTGATATCATAAAAACCTTAATAAAAGCAAAAATAACTGGATAATGTTGGAGGATTTCAGTATAAGCCAAGAGGAGACTGATTTTCCCTTGCTGTAAACAAAACTTGGTTCCTGTGAGACTAGCATATTCTCAGTAGAGCTTCTGGCTGCTGGAACGGCATTCTCTCATGACCACGTGCATGACAGTTGGTGGAAGCTAGAGATTATGGTTTATAAAGTATTTTTATTTTATTTATTTTTTTTTTACAAAAATGCATCGATTCACTTCAGAAGGTCTTTGTTAACCCCCCGGAGCCACGTGTGGCACTTTTTTTTTTTTTTTTTTTTTTTATAAAGGTGCACGTTATTTATAAGATTTCCATCATGATTATCAGTGAATAAAGTAACAGCACAATATAACTTGCAGTTATATTGTAAAATATATTATTATAAAAATAATATATTGCAATATCGTAAGTGCAGTCTAACTTACAATAAAATAAATGATTACAAACTGTCATTGTATGGGAAAGAGCCGCTTGGACATGTTTAACATACAGTATTTTAATTCTCCAAGAAAGTAAATAATACAGGGTCAAAACATCATGACAGTGATTAAATGATGACCATGATGATTTTAGATGCAATACTGCAGTACTTTTTTGTCATCTGACCACTCATGGGTAGTTTGGTTAATGTTCTCTGAGCCTCTGGAATTTTTTGAAATGTATGCGCACGGCAGCTAAAGAGTCGGCACAGCCCCCCAGACAAGCACTCCTGAACGAGCAATGCAGCAGCCCTCAAAGAGGCCTGCGAATGTGTCATGCCTCTCAGCTCAAACGCGGCTTGAAGCTGACTCCGAAATGGCAAACGGAACAGGTCAGATCGGCATTAGCCTCCAGTTACAACAGCACCACGCTCCCATGAAGAGCAATTACACACTCTCGAGCAAAGATTACTTCGGCATTACTTCTGGACCATTATAGAAGGGGAATGACAGACTTTTCAGCAAACAAAGAAAGGACTTACTTTAAAAGGAGGAGAAAGCAGACTTACTGGAACTTTCTCCTCCAGTAAGTTTTCTCTTACTGAGAAAAAGCGTGCAAGACTAATACAAGTCCTTCAACCCTTCAAGCATACATTTCTAATGTCTTTGGTCTCACACTTAAAATGCAGCAGTTACAGACTGGAATACTCTGAATGCAAACCCAGGCTCTGTACATCCTCCTGTAAAGACATCATTAAAGTGGTTTAGTTTACTTTCAACTTTACACCTAACCTGGAGGTAGCTATCAATGTTATAATTTATCTTTTCATGGAATCCCTTTCATATTTTGCTGTTAAATGGAAATTATCAGTTGCTAAAATAATTACCTGAGCAGGTACAGTTGCCCACAGAAAGTATTTGGACACTTACGCAACACTTACGCCATTGCATTACTTTTTTAATAATTGTATTCTGGTTAAAATTAAGACTAATTATTGAAAAAAACATCCCAGTTGTCAAAGGCTAGTTGAACGCGTCCATAGTTAATGTGATGAGTTACACCTGTGTAAACTCAAAAGGAAACTGAAGCCCCCTCCTGGGATGTTCCTACTTCATTTGGAAATCATATTTACAATGCGTATTTACAATCGTATTTGGACTCATTAGAAAATTTCATATTTCTCATTCAGACTTCCTGACAAAAACAGGATTTTTTTTAGTGCAATTCAACTTGATGAAGAGCAAATTATGCACGTGTGTAATTGATCTTTTATTTGTGCTTTTTGTAATTCTCATGCAGCCACAGTGAATGTTTGGAATTGTAGTTTGTGTATCATGCAGCTAAAAAGTAATATTTTCTGGGTGTTCGGAAATTGGAAAAGAAAAAAAAAAATCATTAAAAACCAGACCTGATGCACATTCTTTATTCCTCATTTTGTAGAAGCAGAGTTTAAAAAATCTTACTAACTTTTTGTAAAAATGGTACATCTTGCTCTGACCAAAGTTGTCAAAATTACAACTTCCCAAAACATAAGTACAAACCTACCAGAGATTTACATGCAACAGCATTCATGCATGTTTATGTGTAGTGTAAGCATCCAAATGCTTGCTGTGACTGCTGTACAAATGTGAGCTGATTCTACATTTGAATAATTGTGTGGATGAAAAAAGCCCTTAATGAATAGATTGCATTTATCAAGGACCACAGTAATACAGGAGTGCTGCCTGCTTGAATAGATCAGCACCTGTAAATTTTACATTGAGTACACTCTTGCTTTCTGAACACTCTGAACATCCCATATGATCAGAGAGGACTCTGATCTGTTTGATCTTACGTCTATTCCCTGTGTTGTTCGGATGTAAGATCTTCCTGGATGACCTAGAGACCTGTATTCATTTCAGACTTTGCAAGAAGACCAAGTAAACGCATATATTTCATTTACTTACTGTTGCTAGTCATCTTAATAGTCACTTACATGAAGGTGAAAGGTCACTGATATTTACATGAACATTAAACTGACAACCTTTGTACTCCACAGACACTAACAGCACTTCCTGTTCCTCTTTGTCTCTTATGGAGTCCTTTTCCTATGGCCTTTAGAAATGTGTGATTAAAAAAAAGGCTGCCCTTCTCCTTTAATCTATAGTGGAGCAGCCGTTTTCATTTATTGTTAAATAATGCACAGGGGCCGCTAGCATCAAGTATTAATAACTTATTGAATGGTGTGAGCTCTGGTGACCTGCCTGTGGGCTCGCTGTGGACTTTGAACAGGTCAGGGAACTGCGGACACAACAACACGAGAAGTTGCAGCAAAGTGCTGGAAAGTTGTGTATTTCCAGCTGTTGCGTGTGTCTGCATGAGTTCCTATTTCCTTTGATCAAGCCGTAGCACAAATGTGAATTTACTAGTCAGACTAAAATCAGATTGCATTGTCAGAGATTTGTAGAGATCTCTTCACTTTACGCTGTGGTATTACCAGGGAAGTCTATATTATCTGGAGAGAGCTATCTGTTAGCATTTCCATTCATCTCAGTTCTCTTCTCATGTTATTTCCTGAGCTGTGACATCAAAGACAACAGACATTTTCAGTTTAAAGAAGTGTGTTTTATGCTTTTAAAATGTTCTTAAATAGTCAATTTTCAGTCTAAACTTTTGAAGCCCCTCCAATAATATACAGTAAAATAATAAAATATAAAAATAAAAATATAATATAATAAAGTACTTAGATTTCATCTGAATACACAAAGCCAAATTAAGCAGCCAAACCTTGACCCTCTTTTTTGTTTCACAAATTTGAGAAGAATAGATCTGGTGGCAACCAAAATCTTTGAACCAAATCTTCTCTTTCTGAATATCTTTTTATCAAAGAGTTCTTTCACTGAGTATACACATCAAAGTGGTTCAGTAATTTAATTTAAAACTCTAGACATCTTATCAGTGTGTACCATTCTCCTTTTATTCAGTACATCTGCTCTTAAAAAAAAAAAAAAAAAACTCAAACTTTGCCTGCAAAGTCAAACGTTCGCCTGCTGACTTCTGCAAAGAGCTGCTCTATCAATATTAAAATATTCTGGCTGAAGTCATTCTAAAGCTTTGGGACTTTGACCTATCTTGTTTTACCTGGATTTGGAGTCATTTTGGACAAGTCAAAACTTCTTTGAAGTTTTACACCAGTAAACCCACAGAAAGTCTTTCTAATCAAAGTAACATTTGAGGAAACCAACGCAATCATGCTCAATTCACCTCAGTGGTGGAGACTAAAATACTTAACCTCTTAAACTCAAATTTGAATGATAATCATGCAGTGATGTGTTCCATATTCATAATTCAACAGTGTGCCTCTCATTCTGATGACTACCCCATATCAGGTTAATGAATAATGCATGATGTTTTTTTCCCCCCAGATTCAAGTACATATATATATATATACACTCAAGCACACAGCTTTCAAAAAGTGTACAAAAATATTTTTTTGTTTATTTTTGCATTGTTCCAGACATGAACTAAAGCATTTTGGGATATACTGTCTCTGAAATTTGGACGAGCATTATAAAGTCAAGAGCACATTGCACATTTTTTAAGTCATGGAGACAGAT
This sequence comes from Labeobarbus marequensis, assembly GCA_034780575.1. Classification (NCBI taxonomy): domain Eukaryota; kingdom Metazoa; phylum Chordata; class Actinopteri; order Cypriniformes; family Cyprinidae; genus Labeobarbus; species Labeobarbus marequensis. Next base: position 74,466 of record JAUZSZ010000255.1, read on the forward strand.
TTGGTTACTAAACATATTGTCCCAAAAAGTTTACTGGTCAACAAAAATCTTCATTTTTTTTATTCCTTCTCATTATCAACATGAAATCGAATTGGCAAAAAGAGTCAAAAGCCAGGCGAACACATCTTTGGACCCTATGCTGTAACAGTTTGTATTATTAGCACTAGACCAGATCAGTAATGCACTCAAAAAAAAGTTAAAACTTATGTAATTCAATTAGATGTCAATTTTCCATCCAATTTAATCACATAAATCCCATGCAAACGTTAACATTTATTTAAGCTTCACCCCTTCATGTTCAGTTAACATGAATGAATTAAATAAATTTTATGATAACTGATGAACTGTCATTTATGCTTGTATAATACATAAACTTTACTCATTTCCAATAACTTATTGTTACTTGCTTTATATAACCACCTTAAATTTTCTTAATCCTATTAAATAAATGGTCAAAAACATATTACATTTTCAAACATTTATTGTGTTGTAATTGCTCCATGAGTCAAAAGTAACATCCAATCTTACCAAAAAACAGCATGAAATCAAGACATACTGTAATGCAGTACTTAACAAATAAAGGCAACTGTTTTCTGCAGTTTCATGAATCCTTCTAAACTGAACCTTCCAGTGGTTATGACTCATGTTTGACTTTTTACTTTGTGTGCCTACAAGTAACAGGGATCAACAAGGAACCATACTTCAACATCAACCATGAATTTAACATTTTCATGGTAACACTGTCATATAATTGTACAATATTACAATACTGTAGTAAACAATGTGCCTCCTGATCTATAACACAAAACACAAACGTAAATGGTCCCTTCCCTTCCTAAATATTTGTTAAAACAATTAAATAACCAGTACCCTTAGAGAAAAATAAAATAAAATATAAATAAAAGTGAAAATGAAAAGCAATTATTTTACTTCACATGTATCAAGTTTTCAACACTTTTTTAATACATATAACAGTTTTTCACATTTCAGCAAAACATGTCCTACTCACTGCAGAGTGGGTATGTTGTATACCTAAAGATCTCCTCAGCCTTTGTAAGACCTTTGTTTGGGTGGTGGAATAAGTAGCATTACACTTTTGTTGAACTCTGTGTCAGCTCTCTGAAGCTGAATTTCAGCACAACATGAAAAAAGAGAAACTACTATAACAGGGCAAAGAACTGGAGAAGTAACCCAAGACAGTCTTAATGCTACTGGAAAATGAGTGATCAGATGAGTTGACTTCCTGGACTCAATCTGTATCAAACGTTTCAGAATTACAGGAAGCAGGAAAGTGCAGTCTCTTGCATGCTGGAGTTAGTGTCATCAGTTTGTAAAAATATATCTTTCAGGGCATTCTTGTTTAAAAGTTTTCAATGTCCCTCCACTTGTTGGAAAAATGTTTCATATTCACTGAAACATTTTAATTTTAAGCGCTTGAACCTTTGGGGAAAGCTTGCTGCCATCTAAATTCATCAGTACCTTCTGGAAGAATTCAAATGTGAACTTGAGACTTTGAGGGTAGCTTAAGTTGAGAGCGTAGATCAGTCCGAAGAGCATTACTAATCCAAAGGAAATACTCTTTAAGTGTTGTAGCAGCTTTACACCCTCTATCACAACTCCAACATCAACCGGCTCATCCTCAGCACCAGCACCTTCTTTGCGAATCACAAAAAGCCCCAGAGTGGTCTCAGATATTCCTATTTCTGCTTCTTCAGGGTTGCAGTCCTAAGGCCAAAATAAGTAAATAAATATTAAATAATTTAATAATAAATAAACAAATAAATAACACATTTTCAGTTTCACTGAAATATTGGCAACATACAGGCTGGAATTGTATATTAGGTCCTTAAAAAAGGGCATACGTATACAAACCTGGAATTCTTTGATGACTGTTGTCATGTCCTCATTGAGGTACACACACAGACTCTGTATGACACAGTCTCGTTTAATGTGTATGTCGCCACACTGAAAATTTGACACAAAATTAAACAATATCAGAAATGGCACAATAATAAAAACTGATTATAGTTTGATATTTGTTATTACGTCAAAAGAAATGAAATGCAATTTACCACACCTTGTCTGCAACTGCCATAATGCGTGATATCTTCTGTCCAGAAGCACCTCCTTTGCTGTTGAAAACCTTCTGTAGAGTAGCAGTGTATTTGTCCAGCTGCGCCAAGAACTTTGACAGAAGTGCCACAGTTGTTATCCGCATGAATTCTGCATTTATCTGAGAGAAAAAAAAGGGAAATGAAGTTAATGAAATAAAGGCGTATTGTGGAGGAATTCATTGAAATTTACAAAATATTTCTTGTGTACATATCAATAACACTTACTTCATTTACTGAGAACAGCGCAGGCCACCTGCTTTGTAAATCAGAAACCATTGGCAAGTCTTCAACCAACTCTTGCCGCCTATAGGAGAAGGTCAAGTGCATTTTTTCCTTAATGACTGCCTCATTATTTTTCTTTTTCACTTCAGTTAAGAGAGCTATTCTTTCCTTCTCCATGCTTTCTGCTGTTTCTCCTTTTGGAAGGCAAGGAAGGAAATTCACCTCAGCTTTTTTTGGCTTTTTGATGTTTGATGCTGCTTTGCCGTGACCTTTGCGCTTGTTCCTAAGAGAGTTCACAGTGATTTCGGGGTGTCCAATCTTGCTGAGTTTAGAGCGAAAATTAGCCATCTTAATCTTTAGGTAGTGTTTCCATCCTTCATGGCCAGTGCGAGTTCCTTTTTCCCTCAAGCAAGGGTGGGCATTTATCAAGGCTTCAGCTGCCTGATCAAGCTGACTATCAGTGGGGTATGCTGCATACCTAAATATCTCCTCAGCCATGCCTTCAAGAATGTCAGATCTTAGTTTGGGTGGTGGAATAAGTAGCATTCCACTTTTGTTGAACTCTGTGTCAGCTCTCTGAAGCTGAATTTCAGCAGAACATGAAAAACGAGGAACTGCAAAAACCTGAGGCCAAGAACTCGTCCTGGACTCCGGAGACGTAAATAAGACAGTCTCAGCGCTGCTGGAAAATGATTCATCAGACAAGTTGACTTCCTGGACTGAGTCAATGGCACAAGGGCTAACATCTCTTGTGTCAAGAGTGTCAGAGCTACAAGTTGAGCTGGGTGAAGCCACAAGAATGCTGGAGCAGGAAGGTGCATCAGGTGCAGTCTCTTGCATGCAGGGGTTACAGTCATCAGTTGATAGAAAAATCACTTTCAGGGTATCCCTGTCTTCAATTTGACTGGTTGACATGAGATTCATGTATTCATTTCCAAAGTCCTTATCTTTGTACTGGAGCCTGAACTTTTGGTTCACTCCAAAAACTGTCATTATTTCAAGGAAAAGGTCATCCATAGACTTTGGGATTCCTGTCTTAAGTGTAAGCTTTCTTGCATCGTCATCCCCACCAAAAACAATCCTCAGAATGACCGGACCTGACATTTTTCTTTTCTTTTCTAAAAGAGAGAATGAAGCAGAAAATGACATAAATCAGTAATACAATTTTTGCGCTGTAACTTTGTTGAAATAAAAACACTTCATAAATACATTACCTTAAATGAGGATGTGCCTCTTCAGGGTCACCATTCGTCTTCCTCCTACCATATAATCATACAGCGGATAAGCATCAGTTAGCTGATCTAGATCAACCAGGGCAACCTCTCTATCAGGAGAGACAGTCAACAGAAAAGCTCTAAAATGTTCTTGATACCATGCACACAGTACCTTCACAACAAAATTCAAACTGCTTTTGACAATACAGATTTGAAGAATTTCAGCAAATTCTGGGAGCCCACCAGCTGACCCAAATGAAATCAGCATACCAGTTCTATAATTTATCCCATTGTTTGTCACATTTTTTGCAAGATGAACTTCATTAATTCCTGGATATTTCTGTCTTAAACCTGTTACCACATCCTTGTTTAAAACATCCACAGGAAGTGTGGAGACACTTGTAACTTCTAGTGTGGACTTCTTTAGGCTACAGGAATGGATCTGATAAGCAATCATTTGCTGGTGTTTGGCAGCCAGTGTGAGCGTTATGTTTTTAAAACAATTTGTGTGGCGAGCAACTTTCTTAAAGAAACTATGTTTCGCCTCAAACCTCATAGTCCACTGCCCTACTAGAGGTCCAAAACATTTAATCATTTGCGGATAGTGCTCCACATAATGATGTTTTGGTAACAGTTGCACTGGAAAAAGTTCAACAAATCTGTGTCTGTGCTCTACAATTTTGCAGTTTAAGTAGGCTATTGTTTCTTCGTTGTGAATAGGAGCAACAGCAAGTTCGACTATTTCTTTCAAATCAAGAAGTACAAGCCAGGCAGGCTCAGTCTCTGGTATCAAGTCTCCAATGATGAATGGAAGCAATCTCAGCAAATTCCAATTTTCATGTGCATTACCTCCAATGGACTTCTTGGAGGCATATGTACATGGAATAATGTGAGGTTTATTGGTTTTGTCACCCCACTTATAGGGGAAGTTCAAGATCAAGGTGTTTAGAGTATCAAGAGACAGATACTTTTTGGAAACAAATTCTTTCAAGCAAAGTGCAAGTTCAAATGGGACAATGCCCTCAAACAAATCGTGTACTATATCAGGTGGGTAGCCTCTAGTAACATGAAAGTGAGATAAATTTTCTGTTAACACACAACCTCGTTTTACTCCACAAAATGTAGTAGAGTTTTCATTTGCAGATGTGACATGTGCATCATGAATTTCCTTTGTTCTAAGGGCAAAGTCCCCGGTCTGCACAGATTCTGTCTGGATCTCCAATCTCTTCCCTACGCAAAACCTGCAAAAGTACTCACCAGAGAAGCTTTCTATGAAGCCTGCTAAACTGTGGGCCCCTAAATTATCTGCAATGACAGACTGGACTGTACCTTTCACAAACCGTCCAAGCTCTGGAATGTAGACACCATGACTCTCTAAAGTAACCAATTCCTGTAAAAGGGGCTCTAAAATTGTGCTATATCCATATGACTTAACATGTTCAGTCTTGCATAAAACTGCCAGATAGATAGATGAAAGTGTGGAACTGCATCCGGGTGGCAAGTTATTCAAAATCCAATAGACCCCACAAAGTTTGTGCTTTTTACGTGAGGTGCCTAAGGGGTTACAGAGCTCAAAATCGTCAATGTACAATGACAAAGATATTTTCAATTCCTCTCCACAAAAAAAAGAGTTTTCCTTACAATAAAGACCATCTCTAATAGACCTATACTGCTGTTCTTTCTCTACCCCTGAATCAGTTTTCTGTCTCTCATGGTCACCAGTAACACACTTTAAAATATCACTGCAACTAAACAACAGCTGAAGAGAAGGCAGAACTGGTATATACTGATAGGTCTTTCGACTCTTTTGATCAAGGATAAACTCAATTGGCTCTACAACACTTACATGTTCCTTGTAGAATTGCTTACGCTTGAAAGCTGTAGCAAGGGGACCACCTTTTTCTATGGCTTTAACCAAGGGATTTGACCTGCCCACTGCTTCAGAAAGCTCTTGAATGACAGACTCATCAATTTCTAAGTTGTGATTTCTAAGAATGTCAGAAATGATGCTACAAGTCACTTGATTTGATGCTGAAGTTAATGAATAATGTAGTTCCTGAAGTAATTCATCAACCGCGGTGGCTGGGACATGCAAAATGTTTTCTAACTTTAATAAGACAAGGGCAATATTAAGAACACTTGCCTTAGAAATATCTTCATCATTATTAGCATCACTGCATGACTCTAACACCGATTCTGTTGAACATGCGGGAAAATCAACGGGAGAACTGGCCAACTCCTGACAGTCTGCAGTGACTGTGACAACATCTAATTTAAAGTCAGTTAGACCATGTGGATTGTGCTTCCTATTTTTATGTGTATGAAATGTATTATAAATGTTACTTTTAAATGTACACTCTTTAAATACACAAGTCACAGTTTCATGTTTGCGCAAATGTTCATTTAGATGACAGAAGTAATCTCTTTCATTTGACTCAATGCATGCACACAGCTGACATGAAAACGTGGCTAACTGATCTTGTTTTGAAGATGACTGATCACAGTGGGCACGGTATATATGACTTAGGAGGTTATTCCATGATTTAAAAGTGCAAGGACAATTACTGTATACACAGGGATGCCTGAACCTTGCCACAAAATGTCCATGTTTGAGCTTAGAATGTTTCGATTAACTCATACCTACTGGATATTTCTGTGCCACACACTTTACATTGCCACATCCCCAGGACTCACATATCTAAAAATCAAAAATGAGTGTGAGAACTTTAACACTTTTACAAAGTAATTAAACATGTAAAGTTTAGTTATATATTTATAAAACAACAACAACAACACTTACTGTAATTGAGTGATTGCCCCAAACTGGAGACAATGTGGAATGATGTCACAATGCTGAGGTCTCTGAAA
>JAUZSZ010000255.1:146086-156157 GCA_034780575.1 Labeobarbus marequensis
GACAGACAGATAGATAGATAGATAGATAGATAGATAGATAGATAGATAGATAGATAGATAGATAGATAGATAGATCAGTAGGTTACATCAGTTGTTTGTTCATTGCTTTGGTTGTTGAAATCAATTAAATCTGTTTTTGACACTACTGGGTGTAGCTCCCAGCTGTTCTTCAATTAAAGTGTTTATTTGCATTTGTTTATGTTTGTCATGAGTCCTCTCTAGCTTCTGGGCAAGTACAAGTCACTGGAGTCTTTGCGTCAGCCTGTTTTTCAGGTTGCAACATGTCACCAGTACTTTTTTTTTTTCTGTTGCATCAGTTTGACCCCTACCCAGTGATTTCAAACAAAAGCCAAAAAGTAAGTGAACAAATACAGGGACAGACAAAAGAGTAGCAGGCCAATAAAGTATTTATTTCAGTCTTCATTAGTCATTAAGTTTTACAACACTTGCGCAGCATTAGTTGTTATAAATTATTATCAGCTAATGGGACAAAACAAATAAATACATAAAAATCCTGTTTTCCCTTAAATAACATGAAGTTTCCTTTACAGTTTCTATCAAACACACATATTATTTGATTTCCATGAATATATACTACTGAATAAATATACATACATTTGTGACGAGACAATTGATAATAATAATAATAATACCATTGTAAGACATATGACTTATCTTGTGTACTATGGATTCCCTATGACATCAAGTTATTATTTTGTTCTTTTTGTTGTAATGTTGTAGAGTAGCAATTACACAAACAGTAAAATTAGATTTGGCCTTCCTTGCTCTTCTGTTAAAGCTGCTTAAAAACAGTAATCATCATAGCTCAGCCTTTTATTTAATTATTTCTTTGTTTTCAATTAATCACATCACTGTTTTTACTTTCTCTTTAATATAGTGGAAAAAACTGACATCTAGCAATAATATAGCTAAGCTATTTTATTTCTCAAAATTTAGCTGGATGTTTTTCCCATCATATGCTGCTTTGTATTTTGTTCAGGCTTGAGTAGGATGATATAGAATTTAGGTGCAAATATGCAGAATAGTAAACCAAAGCTTGAGGCTAAAATGGCAAAGATTTCCACAGCTACAGTAAATTTTCCAGGAGAACTGATATAAGCTGGTATAAATGTGGCCCATACAGCACAGAATATGAGCATACTAAATGTTATGAATTTGGCTTCATTGAAGTTGTCAGGCAGCGTGCGAGCCAGAAAAGCCAAAATAAAGCACAAGGTAGCCAACAGGCCAATATAACCCAAAACAGCCCAGAAACCTATAATAGAACCCAGACTGCACTCAAGAATGATCTTTTCATTATAATACTTAATATTTTTGTGGGGTAAGGGAGGAGATAATGTTAGCCAAAGCACACAAATAAGAACTTGTATAAGTGTAAATGCAAGAACACTGAGCCTCTGTTGAGAAGGCCCAAAAAATTGCATGACATTACTTTCTGGTAGTGTAGCCTTGAAGGCCATTAACACTACTACTGTTTTGCCCAGAACACAGGAGATACAGAGGACAAAAGTGATCCCAAATGCGGTGTGACGCAACATACATGACCACTCAGTGGGCCGACCAATAAAAGTAAGTGAACAGAGGAAACACAAAGTTAGTGAGAAAAGCAGCAGGAAGCTCAGTTCTGAGTTATTGGCTTTTACATAGGGGTGTCCTTCTTGCTATAAAACAGAATGGCCACCAACACAGTTAATCCAGCTCCAAACAGTGAGAAAAATACTAGCACTATACCCATAACTTCTGTAAATGACAGAAACTCTACAGCCTTAAAAATACAATTATTTTTCTCAGCATTAGACCAATATTCCCTTGGACACTGCTTGCAGTTAATCGAATCTGAAAAGGAAGTGATGTTTACTATAATTAGAGACAAAAGGAAAATTATTTATTTCAAAAAGTCTCTTGATAAGAACCTGCATCCTTAAAAGTAGAAGGAAAATGCAAAAAAAAAAAAAAAAAAACTAACCAGTTTTCTTTGGTACTTTGAGAATGACTGAATATTACCTGTCTCATTACTGAATTCTCCTTCTGCACATGGAATACAGTCATAACAGCAGACAGGTCTTCCTTTCTGTGCGGCCTTCCTAGTGCCTGGAGGACAGCTCTCACTACACACAGACCTTGGCTTCTACATGTACACAATACATCATACAGTTATTTGTACAGCTAATATTGTTTGGGAATCAGACATTTGAAGTTGACCTTGTTTTATTTTATTCTAATTTAATTGTATACATATATACATGAAATGTTATTAAACATTTACCAAAACCTTTTGCTCAAAATAGTTGTATTATCAAAGTTTATTAAAACAAGGGCATATTTCTGTCCTCACTTATGAACAGGTGAAGAGACTTGTGGAGTGGTGGAAGGCATTGTTTAATTATTTACTTAATTATTGTCTTATATTTTTACATTCTTCTGATCAAAACATGCATTATTTTGATCTTTAGATTTTGACATCATGGTCACCCATTTTAAAAATATAATAATCTGTTCACTGCCAATTACCTCCAGCTTTCCTCCAGCCCAAATAATGTTTTTAGTGTTGAGCACAAAGCGCTGGTCAGGAGGTAGAGAAGCATCATAGTATCCCACTGGTTTAAACTGTATTAATCCATTGGAGTCCTGCTGCCAATTCACAACTTCATATTGGGCTACAACTCCACCAGTGCTGTCAAACCACACACGATCTCCCATCTTTATAGTGAAATCTACCTTTTTAAGAGCCTCAACCACCTGGAGAAAAAAATATATATATATATATATATTTTTTTTTTTTACATTTATGAAGTGTTAAAATGCATAAGTGATAAACACATTGTTCCTCGTTGACCTCTTGCTGTATTTTTTCTCTCACTTCTTTACCTTATGTGGTGGTACTATCAAACTGTTCTCACAACCCCATTGTTCTTTACAGTTGAGAAGACTGTTTAGTGAATGAGCCACAGCATAAACTGCTAGACATTGCTTGAATATCTTTGTTCAGAGACATCTTCATTGTAATTTTTCAGTGCAAACAAGTCCTGAAATCCATTGCAATTTAATCTATGTTGAGAATAATTCCTCTCAATTTGTGAGCAAAAAAAGGCTGTATTCCAGAATTCGTTCATAATGTAATCTTCAAACTCTTCAATATTGATTTTTCTAACTGCAAACCCTAGTGACCCTCCCAAAATGTGAAAACTGTTTTGAGTCATCAAACTTTTTGCAGTTATCCAAGCCTCCACACAATCATTTGGAGGTCTTTAATGTTCTCAATAGTTAGTACATCAAGCAGATTGCCCATCTCAACATGGGAAAGAAATGCAACAATTACTTTTGCAGTGCCTTTTTTTATTATGTCCACAACTTTTTTGAGTTTTTCCATTTCTGTTCGATAAAATTTTACAGAGTACTCCACACAAATCCCTTCCTCCTGAGCTGCTTTCAGAAATATTGTCATTCCATTGTTTCCATAGTCACTGTCACTGTTTACTGCTCCCACCCAAGACCAGTCAAAGTGCTTGACTATTTGTGCAAGTGCTCTGCTTTGATGGTAATCACTAGCGATTGTCCTGAAAAATTATGGGTAATGTTTCCTATTACTGAGACATTCACATGTGGCCGAGGGACTTATCTAAAAAAAGAAAGAACAGTGAAACAGTGTATCATTAGTATGGTGATTATGTCAAACTTTTACCATTATTGCTCCTTACCACTGGAATTTTAAAATGTCCTGTAGCTCTGGACAGAATCACTGTGGCTGATGACTCTGTTTCTCCAATGATAGCATGAATAGGAGACTGTCAATTGCATGTGTCCCCTGCTGCAATATCATGACCGTTCATCAATGCCATGGTTGCACTCATAGAAGAGAGTCTTGAGCCACAGGTATCATAGATTCTGTAGCCAATAGAAACATTTGGGAGCAAAGTTTCACTTCTGTTAATCCCCTCAATGGCAAAGATCATGATTTGAGCCATCCGAAAATCTCTCAGATTTATACTGTGGAAACATTAAATCACTTAAGTGTGAGCAATAATAATAATAATAATAATAATAATCAAATGCATTATCTACCTAATGTAACAAACCTAGAGCAAAACAGATGTTGAGGTTTTTGTCTAAACTCAAATGATGGTAATGTTTCTTTACTGTGAATTGCAAAAAGTGTTCCAAAAGTAAAGTCTCCATCCTTAGACAGCAGCGGATATTTAGCGTCTCCCATCATATGACAAACTGTATTATCCGCCCTTGTATGAACGCAATGCAAGAATAGGAGAATGTAAAAAAAGATTAGCATCCCAGTGATTAACCTTAGATGCATCTTCCAAATGCCAATTCTTTGATACATCATTTGTACCTCTGCACACATTAATATGCATCGGTGAGAGCCAATGAACTCTCAGGAATTAAAGATCTTTTATATATATATATATATATATATATATACACACATATACACATACAGTACATTCTCCTTACACATACATTAATGCTTTCATACATATCGTCGCCTTGGAATTATAAGGTTCTCTCTGACATTTTTGTCAAAATTGAGTTATTCACATATTCTTATTCTGTGGCAAATTATTTACTGTCACAGAAGGACCAGGCTCCTCTCCCAACCAATTGCCTCGCTCCACCTCACCAGTCTACTAATCACCAGCACCTGCACCTCGTCAGTATCTCAATCACCAGCCACATAAAGCACCCTCACCAACTCACTCAGTTGTCCGATCTCGTACCAGCTACATGGACCGACACCCTACTAAGCATTGTGCTGAGTATACCTCTCTTACCATTACTTACCTGCTACTTACCCACTGCCTTGTCCTTCTCCGCTTCCTCTCCATCCTCAGATCCTGTTTGGTTGTTGAAACGGTTCGCTGTCATCCGCTGGTCTGGACTCACTATCCCTCGGGACCTGCCGAGACAAGAGAGACATTATAAGACTCACAGATCACCTATCACTATCAGCCACAAGAAGTGTTACTCACCTGGGATTGGATTCTCTCACTGTTGTTGTGTGACTGAGCACCTGAAATAAACACCGATTATTTTACTTACCTGTGTGTTGACTGTTCCGTTACACATCTATTCCAAGAAGGTCCATATCTTGATCAAGTCAGTAATGCAGATGACGTCGCCAGTCAGGCCGAATGATATCAGCTGAGAGGCCACATGAGTGAGCGACTGAGCCGAAAGAGTAGAAACCAGTATTTAGCCAAGTCCTATATTAACTGTTTTTTTTTATATATAGGTTTGTATTTTTTTTTACCTGGAGGCTATTCATAAGAATTTCAGCGGAATGTGTGTTTACATGCGTGAAAAGGGAAGCTGAATGGCATGCTATATACTTAAATATTTGACAGTCAAATTTGTATTCATACACACACACGTTGATTAGACATTGGCTCTGGATGTGGCCTGCCTTGCAAGTATCGTTGTTTCAGAGACTAGAAAGTTTTGTTTTTTTTGCCTTATAATGCCACTAAAATTAAAAGCTGAAATTACTGTTATAAAAAACATTCAAAAGTACATAAAACTAAACTCATTCCATCTAGTTTTATAGATGACAAATGAGATATTTGTGATTAACTGAGGGTGACTTTGAAAATTGGTTGCTTGTGTTTTAGTTGTTAAGTCATGTGTGCCCTCAGACAGCACCGGGGGGATTCCCATAGGCATTTAAAACAAATGTTGTTGCATGAAGTCCTCTGAAAATGGAATGAGAACTGGCAGTGCTGTAATTTCATTTGGCACAACTGAAATGTCATGGCAAACTCTGTCTTTCTGTTTACTGATACTTTGACGCAACTGCCCTACATCAAAAAATAAAGATGGCTCTAAGGTAAGTGAGCTAAATATTGTGGTGCCGAGGAGTCCAGATGCACTAGTGACCAGCAGCTAAGTTATCTAAAACGCTTTAAAGAGGTCATGAACTGAGAAACCAAAATTCCCTTGATCATTTGACATATAAGAGGTCATTGTACTATAAAAATATTCTGTATGTTTCAGAACTCAATACTTTGTCGTTAGTCTTAAAACAGCTTATACTGAAGCCAGTCTGCCAAAAACGACAGCTTATGGAATGTGCCACTCTATGATGTAATAATGTCGGTAAACACCGCCTCCACAGAAGATCAACACCTGCCTCTACATCGCTGCCTGTTTAGCCCTGCCCACCGAATCACGCATGTAGTAGGTAAATGACGATAATGGCAAATGCAGGTCTTCGCAGAATCCAAACGATAAACTTTATTTGATGAATTTTATTTTTAATGACGTTCCAGACTGCGTCAGTAAGAACTCCGACAGTAAAGTCGCAACATAAGTGTAACTGTTTTCATTATGTGATCACCATTGCATTGTCTGTTAAACAGATGGTTTGATATGAGTATTTATGTGTTTTTAATCTAAATCACAGCAGTGTCCATCTGTGAAGGCTGTCAAACATACACAACTCTTAGCCAATCATAGCAGTGGGCAGTGAGTCTACAATCCTCCACGCCTATTTAAACATTGTTCTGATGAGGGGGTTTAAGAAAGGACAGAAAATAGCTTATTATGTCTTAATTATGATGCTTTTTGATGTAAAAATCTTGATAACATCATAAGTGGACCTCAGAGAACAGTACAAAATAAAAAACAAAGGCAGTTCATGACCCCTTTAAGGTCGCTGTTTATCACCCACTAGTTCTCATTTCTCGACTTTGCTTCATGCTTACATGTCTTAAAGTGACAGTTCACCCAAGAAAGGAAAATGCTGTCATTATTTACTCACACACGTCCTTTTAAACTTCTGAGTTTCTTCTGTATAACACAGAAAATGATAATATTAAGAACCAAAACAACACTGGACTGTTCACTTTCAAAGTAAAACTCTGAGATAGAGTTGTGTGACACATGTGACACATTTTTCAAAAGAAGTAATAAGGTAATTTTTCAGTAATAAAGTAATTATCTCTCAGAGTCTTAGTATCCAAGATAAAAGCTTAAATAAAAATGCAATAAAATTTGAACAAATAAATATAAAACAAAATTAACTGGAAGACAAGTCATTTTTTTGGGTACAAATGTAAACATGAACTGCATTCTCTGTTTAAAGAAAGATGAACATAAATTCATATATTTATTCACAGGCCTTCTCATCTTTGATCTAAAAATTCAGCATAAAAGGAATCGTTTCATTTGTCTATTTTCAGCACACTGTCATTTAAATGCACAAGTGTGCAAAATAATAGTCACATTTGCATTTGAGGACAGCATCATAGTCCTCTCTTTAGTAAGGCTTTTTGAATAATATTTTATAATTTTTGTAGAGGTAGCATAAAAGGAATCTTGCTGAAATGTGATAGCTCTGTTTATATGCACCCATACGTGCAAACGTATGCAAACGTGCATACGTAAAAAAACAATTCTAACTAAAACTATTTTTTTATTTTTTAAACTATTATTTATATTAATTAAATATTGTGCACGAAATCACACGTCTAATATAAAATACATCTAAAAATTGATTCGCATGACTATAATTATGTAAGTATTAATCAGGATCAGTTATGGATTTCAGATGCCTTATGCACAGTTCTCACAGAACTACTACTTGTGTATTAGTAGCAGTACATATTAAATTCAATTTACTGAATTTAATTAAAGTTGCAAAGAAGAACTGAAATGGCATCTGGCCCGGCTCAAATGTGACCCTGGACCACAAAACCAGTCTTAAGTCGCTGGGCTATATTTGTAGCAATAGCCAAAAATGCACTGTATGGGTCAAAATTATTGATTTTTCGTTTATGCCAAAAATCATTAGGACATTAAGTAAAACTCATGTTCCATGAAGATATTTTGTAAATTTCCTACCGTAAATATATTAAAATTTAATTTTTGATTAGTAATATGCATTGCTAAGAACTTAATTTGGACAACTTTAAAGGTGATTTTCTCAGTATTTTGATTTTTTGCAGCATCAGATTCCAGATTTTCAAATAGTTGTATCTCAGCCAAATATTGTTCTATCTTAACAAACCTTGCATCAGTGGAAAGCTTATTTATTCAGCTTTCAGATGATGTATACATCTCAATTTCGGAAAAATTGACCCTTATGACTGGTTTTGTGGTCCATGGTCACAAATGTTCTGTCCTGCTCTGAAAACATAACTGACTGTGTTTACGTCAGTTTCATATAAAAGTATTCGGAGATGCAAGTGCATTTAACTGCAGCTGCGAGCTTCAGGACAATACGTAAAGCGCACATGAAAGTCTGTCAGTATGCGAGTTTCATGCATGTAATATGTACTGCATTCCAAAGGGCAGAAATGAAAGCATATCTAAAGTAAAACGCTGAAATAACAGTGGGTGGAAGCACACACTGTCCAGCAATACGCACGCGTCTCAAGGCATATATCCTGTGCAATGAAGCTGCCGCGATTGTCTCTAGCGTTCACAGGTGCCATATGCAAGGAAAAAACAAGCTCAGAATCGATTCAGAAATGTTTAGAATCGATTCAGAATCGTTGAAGAGAGAATCGCGATGCATCGGAGAATCGATTTTTTTTCTCCCACCCCTACCTTAAATGTTTACGTTCTCTCAACTTTTCATTTTTTACAGTGTTGTAAAAAAATAAATAAAAAGTTGAGCAACCTTAAAAAATTTAAGTAAACCAGCTTCAGCATATTTTTGAGTGTTCTCAACTTGTTGTTTTAAGTTTATACAACAAAAAGTTGAGAGAACTCAAAAATCTCCTAAAAAATAAGTTGAGAGAACACAAAATCTGCTGAAGCTGGTTGCCTTAAATTTTTAAGTTTGCTCAACTTGTTTTTTTTTTTTACAGTGTAGTTTATTGGCGGTTTTAGTGTCATATTTAAAAGTCTCAGTTTATTTTTCCATCATATTTCTGTAATCAAAATTAAGACATTTTTCGGGCTGTAAATGTGGATATTTCTGATAAATCTGAGTGCTGGTTTGGTCCATAGACTGTAAAAAAAAAATGGCCTCCGTGACGTCACCCGGAGCCGGCCATTGCCATTTTGACTGCGTGTCACTCCCGGATAATCCAAAATGGGCAAAAAGGCGGGATGTGGGTGGAGCAGGTTGCTGAAAGCACGCCCAGCGCGACAGTGGTGACTGCAGCGGCAATCCACCTGTCACTCAAGTAGGCAGGTGGCCCACTTAATTATGCAGAACTTTAAGACTTGATATAATTTAAACGGATGAGTTATAAAAAAAAATTCACCCCCTCACAGTTGTCATGAAGGGCCAAGTTAGCTGTATAGACCTAAATAATTTTTTGAACCAGGCTGTAAACGTTTTTTTCTGCTGTAAAGTTGGGCATTTTAACATGGGGAGTCTTTGGGATTGACTCCCTTTTGCAGCCAGCCTCTAGCGGCCAGTCGATGAATTGCGGTTTAAGTCACTTCCGTGTTGGTTTCAAGAGAGAGAGCGGGAGGTTGCCGCATGGTTTGGTCTTGGTCTTGGTCTTGATTCGGTCTTGCTCTGCCTCGGTTTGGTCTCGGTATCAACACACTCTGGTCTTGGTCTTGACTTGGTCTTGATTTAGATGGTCTTGACTACAACATTAGTCTTAGCACCCATGTGAAAGTAAAAATGTGTTCATTAATCAGAAAACTGATACTTCTCAGCCAAAGCAGAGATCCTCTGAGAAATCTAATCCCATCTGGATAGGAAATCTGAGATTGCTGTATTTTTGTCGAGTTGAGTACCTAGTCAAAATACCTTGACAAGTACCTTTGTCGAGTAGCCTACTGTAATTATTTTCTATTAAAGAGTTGCTAGAGTATTCTGGGTGACTATGCTGTGTTGCTGTATACTAGAGTGTTCTGGGTGATTTTCAGTAGTGTCCACATGCAGACATTCCCACCTCTGTTAATAATGGAAACTGTTATTGTAACTTCTTTTTAAATAACAAAATAGACTATAAGTTGTAATAGTACCGTTATGAATATTCATGGCCACAAATGTGCATATGAGGCCATAAATCCACAAGAACTATATACATAGACGGATACATATAATACATTTTCTAGATACGCCCCTTGATG
>JAUZSZ010000256.1:181069-194619 GCA_034780575.1 Labeobarbus marequensis
GACGAATTGTTAATGCAGTATCAATCGGATGTTGTGATTAATATCAATTGATCATATCAAACCAACCTTAATTCTAATATTTAATTCCCTAAAGCTTAATTTCATAATAAAAGCTAACCCGAGCTAATATTCCTTATATATATAGATAAAAATTCCTGATATATATATTTATATATCTTTACATTTAGCTAATAAAAGGACAGAAACAAACAAACAAAAAAAGGTTAGCCTTGTGGAATCCAATGCTGATGGTTTAAATTATTTTCTTTTTTGTAAACTATAGAACATGAACGTTGAAACAATGCAGGACTTACAGGCCTAATATTCAGTAAAATATTTACTCAACCTCAAGTCATCATAGATGTATACGACTTTTTTTCTTTCAGACGAATAGAATCTGAGTTACATTAAAAAATGTCCAGGCTCTTCCAAGCTTTATAATGACAGTGAATGGCTGTTGATATTCGATAGTCCAACAGATGTCCAATAAAGTGCATCGATCCATCATTAAATGTACTCCACACGACTCCGGGGGGTTAATAAAGGCCTTCTGAAATGAATCGATGCTTTTGTGTAAGAAAAATATCCATATTTAAAACTTTATAAATCATAATCTCTAGCTTCCGCTAACTGTTGAATGTGCTTACATGACAGTGGCATTCCAGCGGATATATAGTTTAGTTAAAGTGGTGGTAGATGCTGTGACAACAGGATTGTTTTGGCACTGGGATACTTTCACTTTCTATTGCACTGCTATCTATGGAGGAGGATTCCTTAAAACATAGTCATGCTTCAGGTTAAATCATTCTCTCAATGGCGTTCTGTGATCACACCGGATGTCTTCTAAATGTTCAATGGATCACTGTTGAGTTGCATTGTATTTTCAGGGCATAGACTAGGCTCTTTTGGTGCCTGTTGAGAGGTTGGCTCTGACTACCCCAAGCACCTCTCTGTCCACAGATATGAAAGCAGCTTTGGAGGTATTGAGCTGAGAGAGCCGCCAGGGTCTCTGAAAGAGATGTTTGATGATGGTTTTGGTGTAACAATACCATCCACAGTAACTGCTATGAGAAATCCCTTCAGTGAGTGTGTGTAACCTCGGTATGTGGTAGTGTTGATCATATTCAAGTCAGTGTGAATAAAAGGGTCTAGAAAGGTCTAGCTTACTCCCCTTGGCCACCCCTTGATGTTCTTGCTAACAGTTTCTTCAGGAGGGAAAGTAGTGGTGGGGGCATGTTTCAATATAATGTACTGTATATGCAGGTGTTTAAAAAAATGCTGGTCTGGCATATACAAAATATGTGTTACGAATTTCTGCACTGTAGCTCTGGAGATACTATATTTTGTTTCTTTTCTTGCTATGCAGTAAAGACAATAAAATTTGACTTGACTGTAGGGAATGTACAGAGAGTTAATATTCAAATCACACTATGGACTGTTAAATGGAACATTGATCAGTAACATGGGCATAATGGGTGATGTGTAGTGCTTCTGGCATGCTTCTGTTTGGGAATTTAATGTGGGTGATGTATGCAAATGAAATACTGTTTGAAACACAGCTGAGATTGTAGGGGTGGGAGATGGAGCCCTAGCAGTTATGTGGTCTGAAATAATGCAATGCAGAGGTTTTTAACTGTTTTTGCTTCAGGACAATCAGGACATTAAATTAAATAAGTAAGTGTGAACTTTAGCAATTCGTAACTATTTCACATTTTGGGAAATTGGTGGCTAATATGTATGAATTTGTACAATCTCATTTATACATTTTCATACAACCTGCTTATGTCCACTGACGGTTAGATTTAGGGGTGAACCTTCTTCCTTTTAGGGTTGGGTTGAATAACACCAACAATCATATGCGAAAAGGTTTATATCATTAAATATTGTTTATGAAATGGATATTTCCAGCCCAAAATTCTGAATCGAGGAGCTAACATGTATTGCAGAGGTGTAATAAAATTAGCTGATATAGTGTATGCACATCAAAATTTTAGTTTTATCTTCATATTAGCATTAATTGGTATGTAACTATTAAAACTTACCTGAAGAACAGTTTTCATTAATAACTGTAATTATTATTATTTTTTTATTCATTTATGTCTTATTCACTGATAGCGTGAACACAACTTGAACTACAAAACTGCAACAGCAGATACATCCGCTTGCTAAGTTGTGATATATCAAATACCGTTTCTGGGTCCAAGCCTCCACACCATTTTAGTTTAGAATCTCAACAGCTGTCTATGAGCACTGTTTATTTATAGCACACATTTAAACTAAGCTTTTAAAACCTGACAGTGCACATTACAGTCTCCAGGCTATTGGCATCCCAGACATAGATATGTATACATAGATACCATATTCGACTGTTCTAGACACGTTAACGTGTCTGCCATTTGGTACAGTCACAGTTTCATCATCCAAAGTAAGAATCTGAGTTTTCCAAGATGACACAACATTGTGCAGCCATCTTGTTGTAAAAAACACAGAGGTTTAAATTTCCGAAGAAACAGAATGACCTTTCACGGGTGAGAATATGTTTTTTATATGTATTAACTCAATATTACAGGTTTTTAAAGTATGGCAACATTTTAATGTTATGTTAGCTAACACTTTCTTCTTGTTGTATTGCTTTAGTTTAGCAAAATCATCTGTTTAAGCCTATTGCAGATATAGATATTTATACATGTGTTTAGCTAAGGTTGCAGATGCACAGTCAACTTGCTCTTGAGTGTTCATGGTGTGGCTTTGAAGGTTCCAATATGGAGAGTATAGTGGGCCATAGAAACAGCTGCTAATGAGGCTATATCTATGGTCCCAGACACAAATATTTGAACAAATCAGAAAAGGTTAATTACGGTGTTTTTTTTGTTTGTTTTTTTTTTCTTTCAGTACTACAGCACACTGTGAGTGTATAGTATATTAGCACTGCTTGTTGTTGTTTGCTTTTAAGATCTGATTGAGCATTTGGACCCCAAAAACAACGAAGCGTGATGTCAGACTTAACAAGCAGATTGTGCTTGATGCAACGCTTATGCTTCTGATGTGAACACTCTCATCTGTTAAAATGGGTGCTAAAAAAAGCACTGTTGCATGCCACTGACATTTGCAGTGTGAAACAGACATTATGGTATTTTATCATATTTCTGTTGCAACTTCAACAGGCCAGGCAATGTAATTTTAATGCACTGTCCGACACAGAATATTTCTGTAATGTAGAGCAGCACTACTGTATGCACTTTAACCATTTTTTAAGGGATAGTTCACCCAAAGATGAAAACTGTCATTCACCTCAAATCTGTATGACTTTGTGAAACAACAAACAACACTGGACCCCATTTGTCATGACATTGTTTGTATTGCAATGAAGAACGAGTCATACTTAGAATGACATAAGAATGAGTAAATGAGTAATTTTTTGCAAACTATTCCTTTAATGCTTGATGCTGTTTGATAAAAATTGTCATGAAAAAAATAAATGAAAAAATTTGTTGTGCCATGCTGGATCTTCAGTTCTACAGATTTTGCGCTACTAATTAACACTATCAGGCTGCTGTTATTGCGGTTCACTGATTTAAAATGAGCTTGTGTGATAAGATATGCGCACATTAGAGACCACCTGCTTGTGCTCATTTCATTGTTTACTGGAGGTTGACACTGTTTATCTTTTGAGTGCCTGTAAGGGTCTTTGTGTCTCTGTGTCCTCTGTGTGTATTGGATAATGCAAATGATTAATCAGATGAAAATTGTTCACATTCCCAGAGGGGTTGCATACTGTATAACATTTCACTGTAGAATGTGTAGATTGTAACTTTTGTTCTGGAATATATTTGCAATATGTATTGTTATCAATATTCACATTGGGTTTCATCTGACATTATCTTGCTAGCATATTAAATAAAATAGATCAAGAGAGTCACTATATATAATAGCACGATTTCTTGAAAGATTCAGTGACAGTTTATATTTTTGTGATTCCATGACATTCTTTAAAATCTCAGATTTTTGAAAATTGCATTTCAACATGAAAATTACATTTTAGCAGGTACTGTCATTTTTGTCACATTATTTTATACAGTATAATATTATATAATTGCCCCACTCCATCATCCTCCATTCTGCATCTGGTAAGGAAACATCCAATTATTCATCATCATTTCCCGCATTGCAATATTTGACTTGGCAATACTTACCTGCATTTCCATTGTCCATCTGTGTCAATAAACTATCTGTGTGGGTTCAACTATATATCTGTCTCAGAGTCTGGTATTCCCTGACAGAAGGCCAGACCAACACTGTCATGAACCCAACAGGCCTCAATCCATTCAAAGACCTTGTCGACTCACTTTGCCATTTCATCACCACACCTGGATCCACCACTGCACCAGCCACCTCCGTCACTCACCTCAGTGCTTCTTCATTGTCAGTCTACATTGCAAGTCCCATTGTCAATCCGGTGCCCTACTCTGGCTCAGTGGAGGACTGCAATTGTATCCTTTGTCAGGTTGGACCGGTAACACAATCTCTTGATAGTTTTGTAGCTCACTTTAGAGAAGTTTTTGGATGCCCCGTTGGTGATTCTTCAGTCGGTTAGCAGTTAGGTCATTTAAAACAAGGAAAAAGTTCTATAACTGATAAATGCTCTGAAGATTCGAACCAGCATCAAGTGAATGGAACAAGTACCATCAAGGACTATGTTTATGTTGTGGCACTGGTGGATACACTGTTCCAGCATGTCCAATCCAACCTCCATGTCTTTTATTACCACCAGCCTACTATTACCACTCTCCATCTGAGGTGAGTACCCTCCTGGTTCCATCTGCCCCACTCCGTCATGCTTCATTCTGCATCCGGTAAAGAAAACATCCAATTATTCATCATCATCATCATCATCATCATCATCATCATCATCATCACCACCCACATTGCAGTATCTGGCATTACTTACCTGCATTTCCATTATTCAATTGTGTCAAAATTTCCTGTTTAGGAAATATCTCTGTCTCCAAGTCTGTTACACCCTGACACATTCTATATTAATGTGAACTGCTAAAAACAATATCACTTGATACTTAGCTGTTATAACTAATAATAAATTATTTTGTGTATTTTATCATATTGCTGTTTTCACTGGTTTATAAAAGCAGTGAGTTACAAGAGACTATGTATTACAGTGATTTTACCATGTGTAAAAGTTCTTCTTAGGCATGGTCTTCACCCTTAGGCAGTGGTTCTCAACCTGCGGCCTGTCATGAATCCAAATGCGGCCCACCATGCTGAACACAATTAAAAACAACTTCCAGTTTTACAATTCATTTTAGTTTTTACATTAATTTAAAAATGTACTAAACAAATATAAGCTATAATGTTTTTGAAATTAAGTATTTTTGTAAATAATTTTGTTTTTCATGAATTATTTTCAGACATGCGCAGATGTACTCACGTAAGTAATTAATGTTACGCACTTAACGAACACTTGCAAGTCCGCACTTCGGCAGAAATCAATTCAAATAGTCATCAGCAGCCATTAGTTCGGTAAAATTAAGCATTCTAATGGACAAATTTGTTATTAAGGGAGAAAAACGAAATGTGGAAAATTCCAGCGAAGGAACACATACAAACAAGAATAGTCGCAGCATCAGCGGTGACGGTAGGAGTGCCCCGCCACTCACTGTCATGAGGCCGGGCTGCAGGTTTTCCCTTCTCCGCCAGAGGTCGCCATCTCCCGTTCTCCCGGACTCATTTCCCATAATCATTACACCTGTCACATTACACACACCTGTCCCAATCATTACACCCGCAGCTGTTCCTCATCACCACGGACCATATAGTCTCTCCTCTCCCACCACCCTGTCTGGTCGCATTGTTTGTAGTCTGCTCTGTATGTTTGTATTCTGCCTTAGTGTTCCCGGTTATTGCTAGTATTCATGTTTTGTATGTGTTTTGTTATTTTCTTATTAAATAAGCACCTCACCTGCATTTGGACCCTGGCCTCGTCTTTACGTGACGCTCCTCCCAGCGTCTTTACGTGACAACATCAGCATGGTGCCCTTGAGTAGATGTTTAACCAAGGGTTCCAGTGGATCTCAAGTGTTTTTGCTTCAGGAGCCAGATTTTACATTGGGCATGAAGTGGCGACCCAACACAGCACCATTATTAATTTGTTGTCTACTGAGTTACATTATGAATGTTTGCAAAATACCATAGAGTTTGAATCAATGCATGGTTATCAGTGTCAAAAATGCTAGCACGACACTGAAACAACAATTTAAATATTCATAATCCAAACTATGTATCATCATATGGTCATGTTATTTTACATTAACATTACTATGTACTGTATGGAAACCCATTTTTACCACATAAAGGAAACAAAATCCTTTGGTAAATTGGTAAGTCATAATTATTACAAAATTGACGTTACAATTGACATTTTATCTCATAATTTTAACTTTGTATCTCATAATCAGAATGCTGACTTTTAAATCTAATACATAATGAATTAGTGTGTCATAATGTAAACTTTTTTATCTCATAATTATGACTATCTCATAAGTTCAACTTTTTATCTCATAATTACTCATTTGTATGTCGAAAATTTGACTTTTTATCATAATCACTTAGCATGTCACAATGTTCACTTTTAATCTTGTACATACTGATTTAGTAAATCCTGTTTACGTTCTATCTCATAATTATGACTTACTATCTCATTTAAACTTCTTACCTCATTATGAATTAGTATATCCTAATTTTGACTTTTATCTTATAATGGTGACTTTGTATGTCATAATATTTACTTTTATCTCATAATTATGGCTTAGCATGTAACAATGTTTACTTTTTATATTACACATAATGAGCTAGTATATGATTGTTTAATTTTATCTCATTATGACTCATAATTTCAATATTGTTTCATGACTTAGTATGTCATAATGTTTACTTTTTATCTTACAATTATGCCTTAGTATATCAATATCTACTACAATATCTGACTTATGTCATAATTTTGACTCTTTATCTCATAATTATGACTTTTTTACTTTGTACGCTCATTATTTATGACTTACGAGAGTATATCATATTTATAATTTACCAAATGGCTTTTCTTATGTGGAAAGGTCCTCAAAGGTCTGCAATTCAATCAGAACAAACCTGTGGCCCATTTCCAGTTCATGACCCACTAATTGAGAACCTTAAGAAGAACTGTCTTTGAAATGACTGAATACGCTGACATGATGTGTTGCACCGAATCAGTAGCAGAATCTCTTATCCTAGCAGACAACCACACAACCAAACTCATAAACTGTCTCACAACACTGTTCCACAAGTATTAGCCAATACATCAAACTTGACATTGTTTTGATACTGAACGATCACTGGAGGTAAACTGAGCAGAGTGTGCTCTACACTGAACAGAACTGTTTGGAAATAGACGGTAAGGCTTATCCCAACCACAGCAGGGTTTGAGAACACATACAGCCCTCTATTTGGAACCGGCAAAGCATGCAGAGCCCTCTACTGCTAAAATGAGTTTTCTGTGTCGATAATTCATTTTTCAGCTGAGATGTTTGATGTCTTCGTTTACATGGGGTTATATCACCGTACTAAAGAGGTAAAATGATCTTTTAGGTTTCAGAAAGACATAAACACAAAACTAGGGCACAACAAATGTATACTGCACACTGGTTTGATGTATATATCCGCAGGCACATATAGTGTCATAACACACCTTTGGTTTTTTAGATTCTTGACATTTGGAGGTATGAAATATCCCCTCTAATAACCTCAGTTCATAGCACTGACACAAACACACCGTTAGCATCCCGTCTCCCTCAGACTGCTGCTCTCAGCAAAAGTTTTTATATCCCTTTTCCTTACCACATGGTGTGCCTGCTGACATCCCTACTTGCACGCACACACACATATACATCTGTGAAATCTTTGATATGCGTTATCGGATATTATCATGCACACATCATCAGATGTTTGTCACTGACTGCAGTTGTCTGTCATGTCATAACATCTCACATTCACACATGCATGCATGAAGATAAACAAGCTGTTTCTGCTTCCAAATATGATTTTATTCATCTCAGCTATAGGGATACTAACATACTATTTCTGCAGAATATAGTATGTATACTGTGCATTAACTGCTATATTCTCATGTGCATGACATACTTTTCACATGCATGGAATACTACGTACTATAATAGAATGTGCTCGACTCAACATTCCAGTTCTATTGTGAGAAATAAACAGGAAGTGATATCAGTCATGATTTTTAACACAAGACTCCCAAATGTTAAGACATTTAACAAACTATTAAATTAAAAATGTGAAATTTATGCAGAATACAGTATGTATATGATGTACTGTATGCTATTCTATTTTATTTTTTATATGCATGACATACTTGGAATACTACTGTATGTACCATATTAAAATGCGCAAGAAAAATGAACAGGCCGTGATATCAGCCATGATTTTTAACACAAGACTGCCAAATGTTAAGACATTTAACAAAAATATTGGATTACAAATGCAAAATACCCATTTTTCTTAGAAAGATGATAATTAAATGTCAGTCACTAAATTAAACCAAGTAAGTGTATCATACCTGCTGAAAGTTAACCGTCAAGATTACTATTAATCTCAATGGCAGTTGCTTGGCTAAAGCTTGTATTCTCATTTATTTTTTTCACATTCTCTGATCACACTGTATTACAACTTCTTGAAAAACATCCATTTCACACTTTTAAGAGCCGTCCAAACTTCAGCTCGCATTTAATACAATGTTTAGATGGAGAAACATTTCTTACTGATGCTAACCTGAATGTATAAGGTCATGTGACAACACATTCAACTGTTTGAAATCTTTATTGTTGCATAATGCATTCTGTTTCACACACTATTTTAAATATATAACTAGTAATTGCTGCAGTATTCAGTGAGACATAAGCTAGTATTCCATTCTGAACGTTTCTTTTTTTTTATTTTACCAGTATATTATCCAGGAGTCACCTATAGGTGGCACTGCTTACTCCTGTTAGAAACCTGCAGTATATGTTCCTGTTCCCAATCAAAACAAATGGAGAAAAATGTGCTCAAGTAAAATAAACATGGATAAACAAAGCCATCCGATGTGATTTTTGCACCCAAGACTTTCCTCTTTCCCAGCTCAGGTGAATATGCTCTTCCTTTTTTATCATGGAAGTGGTGAATCATTAAAATTCCAGTGACTGTGGCAGTTTGAACACTTTCAGCTGATTTATAGATCAAACATCACATTAAGGACATACATAATGAAGGATGAGCAACTCCAACAGAGTAGGACACTGCAGGAATGAGACATTAGACTGAGGCCTATAAACCTGTGCCTGATTTTTGCGTGAAGAGGCTAAACTGAAGCTTAGCCTCTTTTACCAAAGAGGCTAAACTAGTTTATTGTGTTGACATTCTGCCATGGATGTCCATCTGCCTCAAACTTTGTTTTGTTGGCCTCCCTGCAGTGAAAATTATCTTTAATATTTTTTTTTTTTTTTTTTTTGTCATTGTTTCTTTAAGTGAACTGTGTGATAATTAGAAGGCTTGTTATTCTGTGTTGTGTTGCCAACTCTGAGGGAGTGGGAGATGGTGAGATTCTGCGGGATCAGACTTCTCTCACAACTTAAAAAAAATAATTGCTTTTGTTTACTAATGGGGGAAACGAACATCATTTGTTTTTGATGACTAATCATGAGCTGACCCACTTACAGGGAATTTGGGGCTTTTGTTTCTTCACACCGTCGCACAAAATGCTGACTGGTGTGAAATGTAAGGCTCCCAACATGATTACAATGACTTTGTTATATATTTATTTGTGTGTGTATATATACAGACTACCAGTCAAAGTTTTTTTTTTTTTTAGTCTTTATGTTTTCGGAAAAAAAAAAAAAAAAAAACTCTTATGATCACAAAGTCTGCATTTATTTGATCAAAAATAAGTACAGTAATTTTCTGAACAGTAAATAAATACAGTAATTTTCTGAAATATTCTCATAATTTAAAATAACGGGTTTCTGGTTTAAATTTTTAATTTTATTTTTATTTTTTTGTAATGGCAAAGCTGAATCTTCAGTATCATTACTCCAGTCTTCAGTGTCACATGATCCTTCAGAAATCATTCTAATATGCTGATTTTCTGCCCAACAAACAATGTTATGAAACACTGTTTTTGTGAAAACTGTTTTTTTTTCTCCCCAGAATATATGATGAATAGAAAGTCCATAAAATCTGAATTTTTTTAACATTATAATTGTGTTTACAGTTAATTTTGATCAATTTAGTGTCACGTGATCCTTCAGAAATCAGTCTAATATGGTGATTTGATGCTCAACAAACATTTCTTATGATTATCAATGTTCAAAAAAAGTTGTTGTGCTGCTTAATCTTTTTACATTTAATGATTTAAATTGAATAGAAAAACTATTAACCCACAGGCTATGTTGTTTAATAGCAGATTCTCATTATGACGTCTTAATGTTAAAAACTTTCACCACAAATTGTGACAGCTAGCTCGGTTTCCGCTAAATGTGAAATGTGTGAGGTCTGTTGCATCAGAGCAGCTCCTCTATATTTAGTGTTTCAATTACTGCTATCACAAAACACTCGTTTCATTTACAATTACTGACAGACACACAAATATGCTGCAATTCAC
This sequence comes from Labeobarbus marequensis, assembly GCA_034780575.1. Taxonomy (NCBI): domain Eukaryota; kingdom Metazoa; phylum Chordata; class Actinopteri; order Cypriniformes; family Cyprinidae; genus Labeobarbus; species Labeobarbus marequensis. The sequence continues at coordinate 191,775 of JAUZSZ010000256.1, forward strand.
AAAGCATTTTAATCTGACAAGAGCATGCTTTGAGTAGAACTGAAGATAAGGGAATACGTGACTCGCTGTGTGTGTGTGTGTGTCTGTGTATATGTGTGTGTATGCTCATTATTGTGTTGGTGAGTGTTTACTTGAGGAATTGTAAATAGGGATGTTCTGCACGATTGTGGCAGGGATCGGCAGGGCCTATTGCTCGCTACTTTAGCCGAGAGGTTGTCTAAACATTTTCATGATCTCCTGTGTCGCCCATGTTCACGCTGACAGAAGAGGAGGTAATCACTCAGAATCCTTAAGCCTTGATGATCCTCTCAACACACAGACACACACATACATCTCATTCATTCAGCCAGCGCCGAGCGCCATTCAGCCATAGCCCTGCTATAGTCTTCAACTTCATTTCTTTGCTTTTTACAAGGATACTAGCCTTTTTATCTAAAAAGAAGCACATTGTTCAGTAGTTTAAAAACATTGTGTTCTGAATGCAATATACTGCATCTGCATTGTGTATAGCGTAGACTGCTAAAGATGGGCTGTATTGAATATTGACTATACAGTTGTGATGCCTCAAATTGTAATATTACAGTTTGATTTATTTACATTTTAATTTGACTATTACATTTTCTAAATTCTGTGTCATTAGACAAGTTTGCAATCCCTCCTTGTCTTGAGAGTGTTAAAATAGAGATGCTTCAATAGCTTTGCATTTCAGCAAAAAAAAAGTTGGCTTGAAACTGCATACAAGCTTACTACTATTTCTGCAAATTAAAGTTATGATAAAAGTAGTATGCTAGTAAGCTAAAAGAGTAGTATTCGGATCCATATTCAGCCTGACAGTTTCAGTAAGTTGATTCAGTATTCTGATTTTCTGATTTAGTGATTTCTTGTGTAAGTCTCAGATGCTTTTTTCTTATATTAATAAATAAATAAATAAATAAATAAATACTGATGTGTTTATTTATTTATTGGAAACATGGCATGGTTATTTCAAGTTTCATTTTAGTTCTTTCTTTATTTATTTGTTTTTTAAATATTTTTAATCTGCTTGGCAGCAATGGCAGTTTGGTCGAAATTGTGAGGAGCGAACCTTTTCTGAAGTAAATTTTATATATTATTGAGAAATATTGTGTGATAATATAAATAATATTTTAAAAAATATAATATATAAAAATATATAATGTATTATATAAATATAATATTGTATATTCATTTAAAAATAGATTTGCCACTATATAATCTTTTGATGTTTTTTTTTTTTTTTTTTTTTTTACTAATAAGTAAGATGGAATACTTTTACTACATTTTACTAATTCTCCTAAAATCATTATTTGCTAAATAATAATTATGACATAAAATAAAAGTTGATAATTTATTTATGTATGTAATTTCCAACTTTTTTCATATCATAATTACCAAAACAAAGAAAAGTTAGCTTCCGTACTTTAGCGGACATAAATTTTTGCACCAGTTTCACCCCTTGTACAGAGTATAAGCCTATCACCATATATCATACCATATATCATCTTTTTTTTTTTTTTTGCTTTATTATCAATACCTACTGCATACTGCCTACTTTTAAAACACCATCTTAAACTATATACAGTATGCAATGCAAACAGTCAAATGCTACAGTGTTTATCATTGACCTCCATTACATGTTTAATTCAGCCCTGTAATGCATTGTAAGATACAGTGTGGTCTAGTGCACATTTTTAGCAAATGTAGAACATCATTTGGTTATTTTAAAATAAATTTGCACACTACACATATAGTCTTTCCTTTCAAAATAGGTAGAACAGTTTTCTGAACATTCCCATTGTGTGAATGTGTTTGAAATGATATTTTGTTCCTGTACTGTTGCTAAACTGCAGTAAACACCTAATCCTGTTCTGCCCACTGTTCCAAATCACCCAGGGGTCACCATGCCTCATTGATATCAAACGCATAAACAGCACACAGACCCCCTCAAGAAACCTCTTCACCTCATGTAAGCTGTGGCTTGTAGGGCACATGCTTCAATTCTCTCACTGTAGAGAAAGAAACAGTGTCTCCACACTGGCAGGATTGCTGCCTGGACCTCCTATTGAGGAGAATGCATCATTCTGTCTCAGTGTTGGCACAACACACACTCAAACTGAGGGGTAAACAGAGACAATACATGCCCACAATAAATCTCTTGCTTTCTCTCAGTTGTTCTGACACACAGGCTGAAAGATGGAGAGAAAATAACCGCACTAATTTTTCTAACATTGTCCACACCTGTAATTGGCGTCTTGAACCCCCAAGAATACAGACAATGTAGTGAAACCTGTTACTGGACTGTCAGGCAAGTGTAGGGAACAAAATCATAATGCCATCTCTTTAAACCTCAGGGAGGAAAAAAAGGTTGTGCACTGGAAAAGGAGAAGAACAAAAAGCATGCTGATATATTATAGATTTAGCCTTTAGTGCTGTAAAACTGCTGCTCAATAATCTATATTTCTATGGTAACTGAGCTGCAGATGTTCTGATGTGGAAAAGGTTGCTGTGGAAAATGCACAAACAAGACCAAAACTAATTTGCCATTTACTTAGTGTTTCTCAAAGTGGATTTTCTATATTATATTATTTTATTATTTATTATATCATTATTTTCTATATTATATTATATTTGCTTTGAATTATATTTAATTATATGTGACACTGGACCGCAAAACCAGTCATAAGGGTCAATTTTTCGAAATTGAGATTTATACATCATCTGAAAGCTGAATAAATAAATTTTCCATTGACGTATGGTTTGTTAGGATAGGACAATATTTGGCCGAGATACAACTATTTGAAAATCTGGAATCTGAGGGTGCAAAAAA
>JAUZSZ010000263.1:41596-53129 GCA_034780575.1 Labeobarbus marequensis
TGTGACTCCAAATAAACATCTGCACATGAAAACAAGCAGAAGCTTTAGAATAAAAGTTCAGTATTGAATGAAACTAGCTCAATAAAATACAATACAATCAGCATTTACCAGTACTTAAACTAAATAAGTAACCTTTTACACAAATGAAATTACGTAAAACATGCTACCGCTGAAATAATTCAAGTGTGCAAAAGATACCTGTAAATGTAATCTAAAATACAAGTTTATCAAATTATTTACAACAGAATTAAAAATAATTAATATATTACGTGATATAATCATCAAACTTTTCTCCTCATCAGCTGTTATTCTTTGCCCCTATGTAATAATGAAAATTATCTTTTTTTTTTAATGCATTTCCATGAATAAGACCAAAATGGACACCTCAAGAGGCATACATTTTATAATAAACAAGCTCTTAAGCATAACTCTGTGTTATGACATTAATGTTTTACATTACTTTTAGAAATTACAAATAAGAAATGTTGGAAAAATACAATACTTTTTAAACGTGAAACTAAATCGCCAGTAGGTGGCAGCAAATAACTTAAAGAGTGAGTCAATAAAGTCATGCATTGAACCTGTCTGTTCAAAATACTGAATCATTCAGTAAAAATAAGCCTGAGTTTTGCTTTGATCTTTGTTTCGAACGATTTTCGTTGGTGAAATATAACAGCAGTCATTATTGTGTCTGTCTAAAAAGTAAGTAACTTAATGTTAACTAATTGTTTATTGAATTATCCTGATAATCAGCAAAACTGATAGTTTAAGCATCTCTGGGCTGATCTACGAGGAGACCCGCGGGGTGTTGAAGGTGTTCCTGGAGAGTGTTATCCGCGACGCCATCACCTACACCGAGCACGCCAAGAGAAAGACCGTCACCGCCATGGACGTCGTGTACGCGCTCAAGCGACAGGGACGCACCTTGTACGGCTTCGGAGGATAAACGCCTTCAATCAGGAGAACAGACCCACCGGCTCTTTTCAGAGCCACACATTCTCCCAAAGAAAGAGGCGAAGCTTCAAATGTTGTTTCTATTTTATGCATTAAATGAAAATGTACACATGTTTGTGAATAAACCAGATCTAACACGTGAGACTAGTTTCCAGAGTGAGGAAAATGTGTTATAAAATCACTCTGGACTCCACACACCCAGCTCACTCTCCCTCTGAGCTGTTGTCCTCTGGCTGGAGCTACAGAACAGCCAGACACAATCAGTTTGTTTTTCTTCCTAGGCCATATCCCACCTGAACAACACATACCACACCTCAGTACTGCACATCTGTAAATAACTCATCAAATCTTCATCTGTAAATAGCACAAGGGCGATTTGACAAACTGTTGATAAGGTACTATGTGGACAATGGGACACAATGTGTGTCATGAAGTTAAAATGCCAATTTAAACTTTTGCGGAAGTTTAATTATGTTATGATACGGGCTTCATACATTAATTGCTGTAAAATTATTCAGGTCAGACCTAAACACATCCAAAATGTACATCATAAAATTGTCCTCCTATCTGCATGCACCATAGAGATGATCACTAGTATTTCCCTTGACCTACGAGTGGTTTAAATATTTTTTACATTATAAAATGAGACTAATCTAGCGAACGACTAGATGGCATGTCCAGGGAGTATTTATTCAGTGTATTTCTCTTTACTCATTATAAATAGTGAACAACGTTTGTGTTCTTCTGTGCTTTCAAACCAGCATTTGAGTCCAGCTGAACGCCAAAAACAGCTAAGATTATGATCATAAATAATATTAATTTAATGACAGTGCAATATAATTTTGTTTGGATTTGCAGTGTTTTGCTAAAGGTACGTTCTCAACGGAGAGGGAAAAGTATAATTGTAATATTGATTTTATTGAAATAAATGTAGCCACACCCCAAATGATAACAAAGGCATCTCAGGGTTATATATTATGCCTAAGAAATAACTAACTCACTGGTGTTCACTTGTTGTTCAGATAAAGCAAGATATATTGTACATGACCTCTATGAGACTCAATGTAACCATGCTGCAACACAAAAAAACAAATGCATCTCAAATGTATATGAATAAAAATGCAAGTTTTCAACGTTTTCTTTTTTTTCTAAACTGCAAAATGGTAAGTGCTCAAAACAAATGAAAATAATTTGAACTCAGAGACCCACCACCAGGGTTATAACGAATATTTTTTAACATTTTTTCTCTTCCATAACAATCCACTGGAAACAGGCGGATAGTAACATATACTATGAGCTATAACTAATAGTCACTGTCTATTTTTAGTACCTAGATATATTCCATCCCACAGTTCCCCAATCAAGCAGTTAAATCATGCAGTACAATTAAAAGATTACCACACTAATTATTGTCATATAAACATGATTTGGTAAAAGTTGTCTTGTTTTTGTCATCGTATGAGATGTGCTGTTGAGCATTTCCACTGTCACTGGAAGAACGTCATTTAGATTCTTGTATCATATGAGAGCGTTCATATGACAACCCATGGCCTCTGCAGAGAAGGGAATACAGTTTTTCACTCAGATTAAAATACAGTTGATACATTACTACCGACAAATGTTGTATGAGTACGGAATATAGCATTGCTTTACTTACATTTCTCATCATATATGATGTTGTAGGCGACTGGTCCTCTGATATTGAAGCCCAGGTAGAAAGACACCTGGCCTTGTTTGTGCACACTGGCCCGATTGTGAGAGGCGACTTCAATCTTCTGCCCCTCTATAACAGCAAACACTTTATGATTCTCGACCTTCCCGTTGATGCGCTGAAGACCTTTGACTTCTTCTTTTTCAAGCCCTTCTGCGAGGCGCTTCAGATCAGGTTGTATTTTTGAGGAATGGACCAGTCTCTGCAAACCTTTTCCTTGCCCTAAGAAGAACAGAGGCAGCAGGTAGCGACCACGAAGGTATTTGAGATACTTGCTGTTGTATGACTGACACATTTTTTGTGACACTTTTCAAGGTCTGGTGAGTTTACGTTTGCTGGCTGTGCTTCATCAGGCCAAAAGAGCAAAAAGACCAAGAGGTAAAACTCTGGGCTTCTGTCTTGAGCTTCTGTTGCCCACAGCTCCTGTAACCTGGCCTGAAGATCTTCTGCTTTTTCACACGGCTCACCCGTCTGACTCAAGATAATGTTGGCAAGAATGTAGAGAACCATTTCATGATCAGACTGTGGATTTTTAAGTGAACTCTGATGTTCTTTAAGCACACTGATGTCTGATTTTAGGAAATGAAGTAATCCTCCAAAAGACTGCATTTTCTTGTCATTCAGAGTTGTTTCTTTAGTCTGCTCTGTCTTTTTGAAATATAGCTTGTAGCACTCCTCAACATCTTTACGAACGTTGTCTGGGTCGTCTTTTTTAATGCTTGGTTTTGAGAATGCCAGGAACCATTCAAAGAAATCATATTTCATCTGCACATCACCTTTGAGACCACTGATGAACTTATTGTATTCTTGATCAGTGTGTTCAAGAGGCGTTTCTGGATGAATGATCTTGCAAACCTGGAGGAACCCAAAGAGACCCCTGTAATTGAATAGAGTGTTGTCTCCTGAGTCATTTTCAGCTGCTTTCTCTTCATCTTTTAATGCCTCGATGGCAGCCTGAGCAATGGCCAAACGCACTTTAATGTTTGATAATTTAGACTTTTTAGTTTCATTCAGCAGGTGGTTTTTGTGAACTTGGCCCAAAGTATTCCTGATATATGAATTTTGGGGATCTCGTCTAATGGCCTCTTCTGCCCATTTTTTTGCCTCCTCATATTTGTTGTCCTCTTTTACCTCAATATAATACAAACGTGAAAGTGTTTGAGGATAAACAGGGTCTGTGCAGAACAAATCTGAAGCCAACTCCATCAAACGAATGCAGTGGTCAGTACCATTTTTACTTTCTTTTATGATGTCAAGAATCAGTTTGGAAAACTTCTGCTTTCCTTGTGCTGTCTGATGTCTTGTGACTAACATGTTGTGGCAAATTTGCACATAACTACTCTCCTTTTCTTTTACCAAGCGGTTCAAGAAGTCCTTAGCAATGTCAAATCTTGTCACACCGTGCTTAATGAGCATTTTGAGACAGGCATCAGCAATCATTGGAGGTTCCAGACGTATGCAGTCAGCTTTCTGATCTCCTTCTGAGAAAATGTCTATGAGATCCATGAAAGGCGTCATGATTGTTTCCAATGTGGGGTTTTCCTCATTGTTTCGCTGTTCTGTCTGATCCATGAATTCCTCACAGAAAAGCTTCGACAAGTGTGAACCTGGGACATACGTATTTATCAAAGCCAAAAAACTGAGAAGTCTTGTGCTGCTGGACTCCTTGTGATTTTCAACATAAGTCTCCATCTCTTTTGTGATCTTTGCACCCTCTGTCTGGGAACCTTCCTGCATGTTGTTAAAGGCGTGAAACTCCTGTGACATGTCCATGTGTTCAGTCTCCTGCACAATAACGAGCAGATAAACTAGACACAAATGACAAACATAATCAATAACCATAGAGATAATCACGGACATACCAAAGCCACTTAAAATCAAGCCTGCAACCTTTAGCCAAAAAAAGCATAACAGTTAACGCTAACGGTGCGGCTTTGGCAATATGTAGGGAAGAAGACCAGAAGCCGTTTTATTTATTTATTTATTTTTTATGGATGCAAATGGAAGAGAGGTTTCATTACATGTGCATTCAGTGTAATGACACCTCTCTTCCATTATTTTCTGAGGAAATAGTTCACCATTTTATGAATCGACAGCCTGTTCACTAACCTTCAACATGTTTAACACTTCATTTGAACTATTTGTAGATTTTTCCTTGATAGAAATGTTATTTTTTTTAAGAGAAGGGAATGTTGTGACATATACAGTAAGACTTATTTATGGCATTACTACCAGCAAATGCGTGTCGCATTACTAAGTATATTGTGTAATATTGTGTATTGTCTAAAAAATATTGATGTTTCCTTTATTTGGTTTTCTGTTTTTACATGAAATAAACTTGAATTGTAATGACTATTATGTGACCATATGCCTTATGTTTGTATAATGTATAATAATTTTAATGAATATTATGTCCTTTCATGTTTAATAAAAATAAAATATTTATCTCTCGCTTCAAATTAAACAGTATACAGTCGAGGAATTGTAGTGTCAAAATTGCCTGACCTTTGCAGCTACTTAATTAATTATACTTAGGGTAGAGTGGGGGAAAATGCACCCCTTAAAGACTTTGTTTGTTTGTTTGTTTGTTTGTTTGTTTTGCTTGTTTGTTTTTTTCCTTCTTCTTCTTCTTCTTCTTCTTCTTCTTCTTCTTCTTTCTGTGAAACTGAAGTTAAATGTGTCCAGACTAGTTGTCATAGTTTTAGTGACAATGACATAAATTATAATCCAAGTATAAAACATGTCCAAAATTATAATGTTATTAGATTTTTGACAAAAAAATAAAAAAAAAAATAAATAAATAAATAAATAAATAAATAAAAATAATAATAATAATAATAATAATAATAATAATTTGTACCAAGTGGGTGTTTTGCCCCAGAGGTGGAGTAAAATGCCCCCCCAGTCTTACAAAGAAATTTGTTTCATACATTTATAGCAAAATCAGAGAACAGGCATTTTTATAATATAATTTTATTAGGATATAATTAATAATTATGATTTATGATGGTTAAATAATTGTTTTTGAAAAATGCTAAGTGGCTAGCTAACTAGCTACCTGATACTTAATTGAGGTTATTTATTTATTTATTTATTATATAAAGTCAAAATATTTTTATTCAGCCACTTAGTTAGAATACACATATCCAGGCCAGGGTCTAAGGACAATGTGAGACTAGGCCGGCCTGAACACAAGGCACTCTTTGCTCACCGAAAATGCTTGGAGATCCCCGACCCTCTTGATGGAAGTAAGCGCGGTCAGGAGTGCTGTCTTAGCAGATAGGAATTTTAGCTCAACTCTAGCGGCTCAAAGGGATCAATTAAGCTCCCCCGAAATGTGGATGGCATGCAGAGATTTGAGCCGCATCTGACTCCAGAGGAGGAGATGGCGGGCGAGTTGTGACATGCGATGTGATTGTAGACTTCCTTGTTGGTTGATGCACGAAACAGTTGCAGTGTTGCCCGTGTGGACCAACACATGCTTGTCTTGCAGCAGTGGCCAGAACTGCCACAAGGTTAGATGCACTGCCCACAACTCCAGGCAGTTAATGTGCATAGCCCTGAGGCTGCCTGCTCGTTGCATGTGGTGCCCCAGCACGTACTGGGGGCATCTGTCATGACACTTGTTCTGAGAGTGCTCTGGCCCGTAGTAATGCAAATTCCGTCCTGGAGCTGAATGTGCGGCGACACGTCAATGTGATCGCCACTCAAAATGTACCGTGGCGCCATGCCCATCTTGGGACTCAGGAGTCTACCCAGTGCTGAAGTGGTCTCATTTGAAGCAATCCAAGCTGCGTAACTGCGGCTGCAGAAGCCATATGCTCCAGGTGCCTCTGAAAATATTTCAGTGGTACCACCTTCCTGCCTCTGAAGAAACTCAGGCAGTCCAGCAGTGACTGGGCACGTTCGTTGGTGAAATGTGTCATCATACTCACCAAGTCTAACTCCATACTGAGAAAAGAGATTCTCTGCACATGGACACTGTACTGACATGCCCGACCCTCGAACGCAAAGCGAAGAAGTGGCCTGTGTCGACGAAGGATCAAGACCTGAAAGAAGGCATCCTTCAGGTCGACCACTTCAAAATGATCCTGGGGCTGGATGCATCTGATGATGCGCTTCTCTGTTAGCATCTAGCTTGTGAAGCTTGTGAAGGGCCCTATTCAAAACTCAAAGATCCAGGATTGGTCAAAGGCCACCGCCTTTCATGGGCACAATAAAGTAAGGGCTGTAACACCTCGACTCCATCTCAGCTGAAGCGACAGACTTGATTGCATCCTTCGCCAAAAGGACAGCAATTTCATCATGCAAGACAGGGGCATCTCGGACTGCCATCGAAGTCTCGAGGACACCACTGAAAGTGGGGGGTCACCTAGTGAACAAAATCGCATACCAAAGGAACAATCGACATACCCACAGTGGTGCAGCAGTGGGAAGTCATACCGGATGGCCCAGAAAGCATCATGTTCTGGCTCATCACAACAGGAATTTAGTTGTCCCCAGAGGGACCGGCCTGAGATGTGTGGAGAGGCGTTGCATCCTCAAACTGCAATCTCTTCGCTGCTGGAGATAGGGGGCATCGTGGGTGAGAGTGAGGAGGCAGTTTGTCGCCCAATGTCAACCCACAATCCAGATGGCCCGGAGGAAAAGGAAACTGCTCTTTCTTTGAAAATGTGTGTACCACTGGCCCTTGAGCCAGTGGCAGAACAGAAACAATAGAAACAATAGAAAACCAAGGATTCTCTGCCCGGCCCACCTCCGGGGGAAGGAGCGGTGCTGTCTTCACCACCTCCTGTAGAAGAGCAGTTCCTTGCTTCTCCGGGCCATCCATGTCAGGGCCGCTTCGTCATCTTCTTGGAGGACTTAGGGGTCGGCTGTGACATGGGGGTGCTGCCCTACAGCGGGGGTCTCGACACGCCAGCCTCGACTGGGTCTCAGCATGGGGCGGAGCAGCTCTGGAGACTCCACTAGGGTGCCCTCGATGACGGGCGTGGCCCACCCAGAACAGCCTCTTCTTCCAGCAAACACAAGAATTCGCCTGGTAAATGTCGAATTTCCTTCATTCACTTGGCTTCGACGCAAAAATCTGATGAGTAAATGCACCTGTTGCAAATTTATACCTGAATGCATGGAGAGTGGTTCTGCATGCAAAATCCACTTGCCAAATTTCATTGGTGTTTTCTCTTAATCAGAGAGGATTCGGGCTCCCAAGTAAGGAAACCGTAACTTTTTGTCAGCATGGTATGAAGATGATTTGATTAAATTTTGGTGAAAATTGGACCAATGGTCGTGGAGGAGTTCGAAAAAAGTAGGTTTTCAACATGAATCAAAATGGCAGACAAGAAGGTCAGCCAATTATGGCAAAATTGATATCGATGTTCTCGGAATGATCTAAGTAGTCTTATTTCAATAGGCTAATGTAAGCAAAAGTTATTAGCATTTTTACTAAGTTCATTAGAACTTTTGGTCAAAAGGTAGCAATGGCACTTTTTGAGTACTATCAGGGCATGGTGCTGAAGACACATACTGAGTTTCGCAACAATATGTAAATTAGTTTGTAAAATGTAGCATGTTATGACAATATAAAAATTGGGAATGGTTCAACATGGCATGATCCACTGAATCTAAAGAGATCAGTTTTGTGAATTTTGGCCAAGCCATTCAGAAGTTATAAGCAAAAATAGCCATTTTCAATATCTCTGAACCACCAGGTGGCACTGTGCCGGAACACAGCCGGTAGCCTCAGGTCATGCCTGTTATGTTACACACCAAGTTTGGTCTCAACACGCCAAACTGTTGAGGAGATATATCCTCACATCCATCCTCACATGCTTTTCTTAAATTCATTTACGTGTTATTCGAGCACGGTTGGATGAATCAACGTGAATTCCACAACTTTTTGCCAGCATGGTTTGACAATGATCTGAGCCAGTTTTGGTGAAAATCAGACAAACCATCTAGGACGAGTTTGAAAAAAGTAGGTTTTTCCAAACTAATAAAAATAGCAAAAAAAAAAAAAACTTTATGATTCTGAATTTTGGTGTCCATCCGACTCGGCATGAGCCAAGGAATCGGAGAAAAAAAGAAAAAAATCCTTCTATGCCTTACGGTTCAAAAGATTTTATCATACACATGAGTGAAAGTTTGGACAAGTGGTGGCGCTAGAGAGTTTAAGTTAGAGACTCAAAATTTGCTATGGTTAATGATGGGACTGCCCTCAATCAGTGTGTCAAATTTCACAACTTTCCCACAAGCAGTTCTATGGGCTGCCATAGACTCAAAAGCAGAAGAAGAATTTTGTTTATGACGTTCCAATAGAGGCAAAATAAATAAATACATAAATAAATAAATAAACATACATACATTCAGATTTAGTATAATCAATTAATTAATTAATTATCAATTAAATGTTTTATGTATATAAACTTTGTTCAATGTTGAGTCATAAATAAACTCGAAGTTAAATGCATAGTCTTACCGTTCTGCAGACAAGTCAGCTGTTGTTCAGTATTCAACAGCAGATAAGGCACCAAAAACCTTTTATATGCCAAGAACTGAGAGTTAAATCCTGTCTTCTTTGTGTCATAAACCTGTCACACCTGAAGTCATTGTTGAGTGTTATGAAATAATGACTCACCATCAAAGAGAAACCAATATTAATCGTTGGTCGTTATATTGTATGTCATTTATCTGTAATACACCAGTACATTTGTCAAGCTGATATATTAATCAGAAACAGTTATCAACAAGCTTACACACACACACACACAAATAAGTTCAAAAATATGTTAAAATGTACCAAACTCTCTGAAATCATATAAACATAGTATTTACAGGAAAAAAAGAAGGGGAAAAAAAGTCGAAGAGGTTGTTCCAGGAAGCGATATTCAGAAAAGTATTAGGGTGGAGTTTTCATTTCTCTGAAAATGAAAGTTAGGACACAATAATACTTGCTATATAAGTGTGGCATATTATTATACAATGCTCTGGTAGTTCTAATGATTTGATTAGAAAACAGACATCAACTAATCAACTATCTCTAATAAATGAGTTAGTATGTTAAGTATTTTATCACACTAAATAACTGATGAGCGCAGATGACTATGTATTTGCACACTTTGAAATTGTTCAAAGTGAAGTGCAAGAGGTTATTTTTCTTTCCTGTAAAATTAAAGTTAACTGCACCTGATTCTAAGAAGTGAGATTTGTATCAATAATGCCTGCAAGCTCTCAAAGAATCTCAGACTGCTTAAATATTCTGACTGTGGTTTAGAGTAGGGGTCTTAAATATTTTTCAGGACAAGGACCCCTTAAGCAACAACTGGACCCCCAATACAATATGTGTCAAGCAAGCAGGGCTACATATGAACCACAGAGCCTTCAATTTCAATGGCGGCGCAACCGACGCTTGCGGCGGCCTCTGCGCACACCGGCATTTCAGTGCAACAGTTATTACCCTGTAAAGTAAATGGGCAAAAGATTATTTACAGTCGTGACTTTATGATTGATATCAGAGCATTGTGGTCGACCGGTGGATCAGCATTTAACAGATCAGCTGGGAAAATCTGGATTGCTATGCCGAGGCTACATAGAGGACTCACTTGTATCACCTAGAGTCCTCAGGGGAAAGAAGCACCGCCGGTGACGCTGTGACAGGACACGCAAGCGGGGAAAGAGAGTGGGTGTAAGAGCGAGGCTGAGAGCTAATCCAAACAATCTGGCCATTCCATCAGTGCTGTTAGCAAATGTCCGGTCTCTTGATAATAAGATGGACGACTTAAGACTTTGGAGATCGCTGCAGCGCGAAGTAATAGACTGTTCTGTTTATATCTTTCCGGAGACATGGTTGACAGATAAAATACCGGACTCTGGAGTTGAGCTAGTGGGGCTAACACTTCACAGAGCAGACAGAGTGACGTCATCAACTGGGAAACTCCGCGGAGGAGGTGTGGCGGTTTATACAAACAACACATGGTGCTCGGATGTGAGAGTGATTCTGAAATCCTGTTCTCCAGATGTAGAGCAAATGGTTGTTGGGAGCAAACCCTTTTACTTACCACGCGAACTGACAGCTATTATCATCATAGCAGTGTATGTCCCTCCAAGTGCTGAGGTTAAACAGGCAATGGGAGAACTTTATAATACAGTCAGTCAATTACAAACTTCGTATCCCAACGCAATTTTCATCATTGCTGGGGATTTTAATAAAGCTAATATTAAGTCTGTTCTACCTAATTTCCATCAACATGCTACACGTGCAACAAGAGGGGAAAATACACTGGACCATCTTTACACTAACATCACAATAGCTTACACTGCAGCCCCCTTACCTCACATTGGCAGCTCTGACCACTTAACTGTATTACTTAGGCCTGCGTACAGGCCACGGGTCAGAAGAGAGCCACCCACAGTGAAGGACATCTGCGTGTGATCACAGGAGGCAATTTAATCTTTACAAGGTTGCTGTGAATGCACACAGTGGAGCATATTTAGGGATGCTGCAACATCTGGTGACTGTATAAACCTGGAGGAATGTACAGGAGCTGAGCTGGGTTTTATAAACAAATGCACTGATGATGTGACTGTTAAAAAATCTATCAAGGTGTATTCTACTAATAAGCAGTGGCTGACAGGGGAAGTTCGCTCCTTACTTAGGCTCTGCGACGCTGCATTCAGATCTGGCGATACAGTATGCAAGAGCAAGGAGTAACCTGAAGAAAGGCATTCACCAGGCAAAAAAGGCCTTTGGTATAAAGCTGTCTATTCAGTTTACCAAAAGCAAGGACACAAGGGGCTTATGGCAGGGCTTTCAAATGGCCACTGGCCATAGACCAGCAGTAAAGGCAATGGGCAATGATCCTTCTCTTC
>JAUZSZ010000268.1:165647-178974 GCA_034780575.1 Labeobarbus marequensis
AGTCCGTATCCAGATCAGATGGTGGATCAGCACCTAGAGATGACCTCTACAGCCCTGAACGTCAGTGGAGACCAGGACACCTAGATGAGCCCCAGAGACTGACCCCCCGTGAGGACAGCATCTGATTACAGCGATGTGGATGTTTGTTCAGTACTCCAGTAAAGTCCAGTCACATCACATTAATTTATATAGTGCTTTATGCAATAGATAGCCTTAAATCAAGCAGCTTTACAGTATTAAACATGAAAAACCAGAGTCAGTGTTGCTTTCAGTTAGAATTAAAACTTTGTTATATATTTTCTGTTATAAAGCAGCTCTCCAGTGTGGAGCTAGTTAATGACAAAATCTTTTTGTTAGTGGGAAAAAAAAGTATTTCATTAAGTGATAGTTTGGTTTGCAGGACTGTTTTGATTATCATAACCCTATAAGGTATTTTAAGGGAAATTATGTGGTGAAAAAAATAGTTTATCCAAAAATCTTATCATTTATATTTTTGTTTCTTATCCACATAACTTAAAAAAGGAGATGTTTGGCAGAATGAACTGTCTTTTCATACAGCTAATTAAATGGTGAATGAGAGAGTTTCTCTGTCTGTCATCTTATTTTGTGTGCCAAATATAGTCTAATAATCGCTAGATTAATCGATTATCAAAACAATGGTTTTCTGCAGTCCTACTTCATGCACACGCTGGACCTGCAGCGCAGCGGATTGGTGGTACAGGACACTGCTTTAGCCATGTTGGCTGTCCAGAGAGCAGCTCAGTCATAACAGATCACTGCACCTGTGCGTTTTTATTGATATTGTTACTGAAGCGTGTACCGGAGTGGATGAACATGTGTTTGCTGTAGTTCTTGCGGGAGCGCAGTGATTTCCCGCAGTGGCTGCAGTCGAAAGACGTCTCGGAGCCCTGCGGCGTGAAGCTGGGCCCCGCCAGGCATGCTGCGGTGGAGGGGGGCGGGGCCGGGGTCAGGGGGGCAGGGGGCGGAGCCTGCTGGCACGATTCAGCCAGGCTGTCAATCACCATGGGTCCGCCCACGAAGAAGGACGGCTGCTGTGATTCGCTGGTAGGAAACTGGAACAGCATCTGCGGACACAGACGAACTAGCATTAGCAGAGCGCAGCGGCGGGCCTAGCTTAACCGCGACGGGCTGACAGACCTGGCTGCTGAGGTTCTGGGAGGCCGGCAGCGGAGACGGGGGTTTGGTGACTCGGCCGCGAGGGTTCGAGCCCAGAGACGCCTGCGGATCCGCCTGAGACCAGAAACCACCTGAGAACACGGCCGAGTCCTCGTAGAAGCCGCCCTGAAACACACACACACACGCGTCTGATGTATTTAGCCACCCAGAGCTGCACCTGATTCTGAAGGATGCGTCCTAGATAGAGGACACATCCTCAGCAGTACACAGAGTGTCCTCGGCTCATAGACATCAAGGTCTCTCTGAAAATGATTTCTGAGCTGAGAGTTGACAATAGTAAAAAGAAAAAGAATTTCTGGCTGTAATTGTATTACTGCTGTTTAAGGAGTTCTGATGTACTTCCAACAAAACCTTTTACAGGGACGAAGAAGGGCAAAATTTCACATTTCACCGTCGGAGATTTGAGGCAAGTTTTGGACTAATATAATATTCAAGTGCTTTTTCCATGTCAAGTGTGAAGGACTCATGTTCATGATGACTACTGTACACCAACTGTAAATCAAATTATAAGCTTTTCTTGCCAAAAACAAAAAATGGCATCACTTCTAATGATGTTTCCATTAACATTAGTAAACATACACTAGTTAACATGAACTAACAATGAACAGTAAGTTTAAGAATCACTGAACACTTGTTGTCCTGTGCACTTCACCTCTCTACTGAGTAGGGGTTTAACAAGTCACTCGTTTTCTCCATGCATCGATTACAAACCCTGACGATGCAGATGCATAGCTTCATTAAACTAACATCTAGCAACAGATAAAAGTGTTGTTATTTTGCTCTGACTCCATAAAGGCTGCTGTGTAATTTGCCCCTAACTAAGCATTTAAAGCATTTTGTGGAAGCATTTAGGCTACGTTTACAGTAGTGCATTTTCATTTTAAAACGTATAACTTTTTCTACGGTTACGCCTGTGGTTTACATTAGTTCGGTGTTTTTGACCCTGGAAAATGGAGACTTTTGAAAACGCTGCAGACCCCATTTTAGTTTGAAAACTCTGGGGTTGTGTTTCCGTGTAAACGGACAGAAACGGAGACTTTTGAAAACGCTGCAGACCCTGTTTTAGTTTGAAAACTCTGGGGTTGTGTTTCAGTGTAAACGGACAGAAACGAAGACTTTTGAAAACGATGGCGTGGCTGCCCATGTTCTCTCTGCGTATCCTTGATGACCGTGTAAACAATAACATCATGCTCATTGTTGTACTCATAGACCACTCCAAGCACGCAGGCGCATCCAGCATCTAAATCATAGGGCATCTACCTACACATGTCATACCTGTGTGGCTACCACATATGGCTGTACCTGTATGAATGGTCATGTGACGTGTTTTCAGTTGTGTAGTGTAGACGGAGATCGTTTCTGAAAATGTCAGTGTAGACGAGGATCGTTTTCATTCTAAAATGTCATTTTAAAATCAAAACGCACTAGTGTAAACAGGGGCTCAAATAATCCTGTGAACGCACTTAAAGAATGCAAAATCGAATCGTTAACCGAATCATATCAAATTTAATTGTGAATTGTCTCGAATTGTTTTGAATTTATGATAATTGTTCTCTAATCTAATCAAAACGTTATTAATCGAATCAGTTTGTTTTGTTTTTTAGCTGAAAAATTTAACATGATTTTTAGAACTGTGGGTTATTAGTAGCAAGGGATGCACCATTATTCCTGTGAACGGAGGCGGTGTTTGTGGTACCTGTCCGTATGCGGGCTGATGCGCTGCATTCCCTCGCTCGTCCATCTCAAACAGGCCGTCTCCGTCCTGAACACCCTCGTTCTTCACCACCACCTCCTCTCCACCCAGCACCTGCACACAGTCCTCACGCTCAACAAACCCAGCTTCATTCACACCCAAGCGCGCTTCACATCGCATTAACAGACAACCTCTACTGGGGGAAGGATCAACTATAACCATACTGAGAGGAAGCCAACTAACAAAATCTCAGGTTTTTCAGTATTAATTTTAATAAGTTTTGAGCCATCCATACTTTAAGATCATGTAGGTAAGATGTTAATAAAGAGGGAGGAAAAACAGAGTTGGGCTGTGTGGTAAAATAGATTTGTGTAACTGTGGAAATTAAGATCATGGCACTAAATCGTGAAACGGCATCAGACTGTCCTACCAGGGCTTACTGCACATGCACATCAATATTGCATCATTTTTCTCATGCTGAACACCAATAATTGCTGTATTTGCATTACAGTAAGGGGTAGGGGTAGGGTTAAGGTAAGTGTAGACATTATTAAAACACAATCTAATAGGTAGAAAAATTCATTTACTGTAGCTGTAGCTGTATCCCTTCTAGCCACAACCGCGAATAGCACAAAATAACTGTATTTGCATTACTGTAAGGGTAGGGTTAGGGTCGGGGTAGGTGTACACATTAATAAACCCTATTTTGACAAGCAGCATTTTTCGTTGTTGAATGCTCCCGTTTTAAAGGGAGTAAGCGGACAGAAGAGCGGCTTGTAAAGAGGATGGGTGTTAGCGTTACCTGCAGTCTCAGCGGCTGTCTCTGTTTGCGCGTGTGCGCCGTCTGCCGGTCTCTCTCGGCGTCTTGGTCCACATCTCTCTCCTCGTCTTCGCTGAAGTGCTCCACCCCGCCCACCAGCTCCTCCCCCACGCCGCCGTACTCCGTCCCTCCGTCATGCTCGTTTGCCGCGATGTTCTCGTTAGCCGCGCTCGCGCCGCGCTCCACGTTCAGCATGTAGCCCATCTCCTGCGAGCAGCTGGCGGGCTTCAGCATGGCCCCGACCATCCCCTCCCCTCTGCACATGGCCCCGCCCCCAGACACGCCCATCCCATCTCCTCTGCACATGGCCCCACCCCCCACCACCAGCCCCTCCCCTCTGCACATAGCCTCGCCCCCGACCTCACCGAGGGGCATCAATGCGCCGACTCCACCCCCGTCCCCCGGAGCTCCGCCCCCCAGCGCAGCTGTCATGTCGGAGCTGCAGTCATAGGCGAAGCCCTGCAGCAGCGCGGCGCTCTCGCGGCCCTTCTCCTCCTGCTTGGGCAGGGCAGCCCCGGCGGTGGCGGCGGCACGACGCTGCGAGATGATCTGCGTGCACTCGTCGATCACGGTCTTGATCTGCAGGATGGAGGCGGCCGTCAGGATGCAGAGTGCCTGCGAGTGCAGCACCACCAGAGAGCCACTGTACATGAAGTCCACCAGCTGCTTGACCGTGTCGGCCGGCACCAGCGGCGGCACCGAGATCTCCGAGTGGCCCAGCAGCAGCTTGTCCTGGAAGAAGGGGCTGCCGGCCGCCAGGACGCAGGCGTGCGCCCGGAGAGACGCGTCGTGGATGCGCACCGTCACGTCGCAGAACAGACCCTTACGCCGCTGGGACCTCAGGGCCTCCAGCACTGACTGACTGGAGTTATGCAGGTGGATGTAGTGGACAGCCTCTGAACCCGACGCCATGACCCGACCGGACGCCCCGTGACACTGAAACACACACGCAAAGATACAGTCACGACTAATATATATATATATATTTTAGCTGCTGACCAAAACATATTCAAGTCACCATTATATAATGAATATTGGCTTAAAGTGCAGACTCTGAGCTTTAATTTGAGGGTGTTCTCATCACAATTGGTGGAAAGGTTACAGCTCTTCAATATGTTCCTGTCCCCTTTTTAAAAAGACCATAAGTAACTGGACAATTGACTCATAAGCTGTTTCATGGACAGATGTGAGCTATTCCTTCATTATTCCTGCATCTATTAAGCAGGTAAAAGTTCTGGAGTTGATTCTGTGTGTCATTTGCATTTGGAAGCTGTTGCTGTGAACCACATCATGCGGTCAAAGGAGCTCTCCATACAAGAGAAACAGAGGATTGTTAGGATTCAGAAACAAAACAGATCCATCAGAGAGTGAGCAGGAACATTAGGAGCAGACAAATCAACAGTTTGATACATTCTGAGAAAACAAGACTTGGACGTCCACGGAGGACAACAGTGCTGATGATCAGAGGATCCTCTCCGTGGTGAAGAACAACCCTTTCACAACATCCAGCCAAGAGAAGAACACTCTCCAGGAGGAGACGCGTCTACAATCAAGAGAAGACTTCACCAGAGCAAATACAGAGGCTTCACCACAAGCTGCAAACAAGCTCATATTAAGACAAAAACTGTTTATAATGTTTGAGAAGAAGGTCTGTCTAGTTGTGGCTAGTTCCACATTGAAAGCATGATTCTTACACATTAATGCATCACTAATTATAATCCAATAATACAGTGTACATTATGCTTCTACTTTTAATACTTTAAGCATATTTTGATGCTAAACTTACATGTTTTAGCTAAGTACAATTTTGAATGCATGATCTTTACTTGTAATAGAGCAGAGGGTTTCAAAGTGGAGAAAATATTTTCAGAGGATGTTCAGTGAATGGAAGTGATACCAAATGTGTTTGTCTGTTTCTCTATAGTCTTTATATCTTCATTTTTTAATTTACATGGAACCTCGCTTCAGGAGATGGGCTGATGGCAGCCTGAATACGACAGATACATTGGAAGTGGCAAAGGTGAAAGAAACCAACAAAGAAAAGCCATACACAAGACCCCTTCCTTGGAGAATTACTTTGGCCATCCCCTGCTGCTCTGAATGCCATGAAAACTGTGGCAAGTGAAGCTGCCTCCCAGATAGCATGCGGATGTGGGCCACTTAAGGTAATGCTGCTGGCCTTCTTATGGCTCATACAAAAAGGATGTAAGCCTGAAGTAGGCCTCTGTAGGCATTGATGTGGTGTTCACGGCAATGTGTAAAATAGTGGTCCATGTGGTAAATAGTAAATATAGCCCAAATAGTGCCAACTAAATGTGGTCCACCTTTGGCAAAAATGAGGCACAATCGACAAAAGCTAATCAGGGTGTAAACCAAATGAGATCCACTACGTTTCAGCAAATGTGGCCCAGGTATATTAAAATGTATCTGGGCCAATTTTGGCAAAGATGTGGCACAGTGGCTAATGTGGCTGTGAGCCTAAAGTGGCCCATATATGATGCCACAAATATCAGTTACAAATACCACAACTACCCAGTTATCCAAAACTGTATCTGGGCCAGTTTTGGCAACGATATGGCATGGTAAGCACTGGCTAGTGTGGCTGTAAGTCTAAAGTGGGCCGCATTGGTTGCCACAAATGTGGCCCAGTTATCCAAAACCATATCTGGGCCAGTTTTGGCAAAGATATTACATAGTAAGCACTGGCTAATGTGGCTGTGAGCATAACTTGTTCACATTTGATATGGCAAATATGCCCCTGTTATAAAACAGATGAGGGCCACTTGCATTTGACATTGGCTAATTGAAATGGAAGTTTGAAATTGTAAATATGGCTTAATAGAATTTGACTACTTTAAGTAGGATTCAACACAGTTAACTGATGCAGGATGATCTAGACATGAGTCTTAAGAAGGCTACATACCCACCCAGACAGCAACCAGTGTCAGCCCAGATCTGGCCCACGTCTGGCCCACATGGATTTCTCAGTTCTAGTTTATTTTATTTATATTCATGGCTGACATGCGGCCTTCCTATGGCTTGCTTGTGGCCCAAATTTGGCAAACAGGAGCGGACCGCCCAAGTGCCATCATTCTTCATGGTATGTAGGCCAGAGCAAGGTGTTGGATCTGGGCCAGAATTAAAATCAATGTGGCCCAGATTTGGGCCAGTCCTGCTTTATTTGGTTTATTCATGGCTGACATTGGGCTTTCCTTTGGCTTGCTTGTGGCCCAAATCTGGCAAACAGGAGCGGACCACCAAAGTACCATCATTCCACTCGGTATGTGGGCCAGATGAAAGTGTCAGGTGTGGGCCTGATTTGGGCTTCAGGAATTTTGCTATCTGGGCTGTCTGCATCCAGACCTGCTGACCTCAGCTGGCTTGCATCAAAAGATCAGGCAGGTGGTTGCCTTGGGTAAGATGTACTTTGTGGCATCCGAGTACCTGGCCTGTTGAAGATGTAAGAGGAAGGTCAATAGCTGGAGCCATGATATAATCTCCCAGCTCGACATTGGCCACAGGGTGTAGTTACCTTGCATTCTTACATCAAAACTTGCATGTGACTTTGAAGTAGTAAGTTTGATGCATCTGCGAGAGCTGGGAAACAGCAGCAGCCAGATACAGTGCAAGCTGCAGGTGCGTCATGCTGATATTTGGTTGCAAAAGACAGTCCAGTATTGCAAGGGGATTGCTAGGTGCCGTCACGTCGAGCACACATCGTGATCCTGCCTGTGACATTTGAACCTGCTCCTTCAATGCCTTCTGCCCCTAAGCACTGGTGGCTGATGCAGGTGTATGCCCAGGATGTCCTGCAAAGGCTGGATGAGATCAAGGCCACTATCACATCACAATATGTTCAGATCTTAAAAATGGATTCTACTAAAAAAGTGGCCAGAAAACTAGCAGGATGCAGCTATGGCACTGCTACCTGGGCAACCAATGCTGGCAATGAGTATGGACAGCTGACCGGAAACCATCATCCAAGGCTGATGTGCTGCACTGTATCAGCCGTAGCAAGCTAGCCCTACATTACAAGAGAACCACTCGAGGGACCAAGGAGACCCTGGCAATGAATGAGAGTCATATTCAGGCCTTTGATGGAGATGCTGGTCATGACACTCGGGGAGTCCCACTAATAAACTCAGCCCAGATGAGAGAGATCTTGAAGTCCCAGCAGAAGTATATGGCCTGCATCCAGGATCCTAGGTGTGCAGCTCTAAATGCAGATGGGCACTGTAGTGAAGGGACGGCACCGTCTGCCAACCTACCGCTGTGCCAGAGGTTCCACTTCACTTGAGTCATTTCATCTGCACCTTAACAGATTCATCCCAGGTAAATAAGTGATTTAACTGAATTATTAAAATAAGACTTGATTTAATTATATATTGAAATAATTATGAGAATTGCAAGACCAGCTATTTGTGTATTTATACGAAATTCTTGTGGTCTTTTTTTTTTTTTTTGAATTTACAGGTACGCTTGCAAGTGACACCTTCTTCCAGGCGTATCTTTTGGATGGACTTGCAAGGTGGAATGAGGACTGGGCTGTGGCAGCAACAACTGATGAGCAGCAGTGACATTCCTACAATCATCTTCTGCATCATGCTGTTTTGGGCAAGAAAATCATCCCTTATGTTGGGCCAAGAAAGTACACTGGTAGATAAATATTTGTTGCTTTTGGTGACAATTTCATTCAAGTGTCCACACCCCCATTTAACCACTGTGTTATAATATCTTGGTATATTATCTAATTGTCAGTGTTTTCATATTTTAAAGGTGAATATATTTACCAGCAAACTGGTAAAGTACTGCAGAACTACAAGTTGGCCATTGAAGAGTCAGAGACCACTGAGGTTGGTATAGAGGTGGATGAAGGTTATGCTGAACTTGAGGAGTTTCAGGACATCACTGTCCCCACCTGCAGCATCATCTCCAACCCCTCCAGGAACCAGCCCCATGTCACCACTGTCTGTGATCTCTCCATCACCAGTGACATCTCCGGTTTACAGCTCACCACACACTCAGTCAAAGCCAGCACTCTCTCCTGGAGCACATAGCTGTGAGTTTCACCAAAGTATTCATAGAGGTTTCGGGATTTGTTGTTGCACTAACTCAATGTATATTGGTCACATTGAAAGACATAAATACAAATTTAAACTAAATATTTATCTTTTTCATGTAGTCCCAGTGGACCAATTATCCACAGAAACTGATCTTCCAACATCTGAAGAGAACACTTCACATGATGTAAGGGCCCAGTTTCTTTTTTAATGTACATTTAGATGTACGTAAACAAAATTTGGGTTATGTTGGCTGTGCTTTCATGTGAATATTTGTATTCATTGCTGCTATCAAAAGTCCCTAAAATATCTTTCATTTAGGATTCTGTTGGACCTGATAATATTGAGGGGGTATGGAGCCGTGCAGGACTTGGCAGAGTTTTTGGTTAGCCTCAGAGACCACCATCTGTCCTTGACTGGAGACGAGAGCTTCAAGATCATCACCCTATGGCAGGCATTGGGTTAGTATGACAAGAAGAAGACTATTTACCCACCACGCCACCAAACCACCCTAAAACAGGGACGATTCAGGGCTACTAAGAAGATTGTGGCACCAGGTGTGGAGAGCACCAAAAGGTATATAAAATTTAGCATCTTTATTGTCTAAAAGGTTTTGTATAAAAATATATATAATATAACTGAAACTGGTTGAATTATTACCTCCA
This sequence comes from Labeobarbus marequensis, assembly GCA_034780575.1. Classification (NCBI taxonomy): domain Eukaryota; kingdom Metazoa; phylum Chordata; class Actinopteri; order Cypriniformes; family Cyprinidae; genus Labeobarbus; species Labeobarbus marequensis. Next base: position 175,083 of record JAUZSZ010000268.1, read on the forward strand.
GCATTATTTATTTAGTAAGGATTTCTAATAAAATGAGTAAAACCTGATGCCTTCATGGCTAGCTTATCTTCCTGCAGCCTGTTAAGTTCAAACTTAGCCCAGTTATAATGTAAATTATTAGTTGTTATTTACCTTTAACGCTGACTTTGTTATGTTGCTAAGCAAGTTACGTTGCTATGGACAGTTCAAACCGCACATCGGACTATCTTATTTAGCAGAAGCAAGACAATAATTTCTTAATCAATAAAATCATTTTGGATCAATATTTTGTGTCAAATTATTTGTCTTTTGGTAAGCAGCTGTGCAATAAGCAGGATAATGTGCAGTTATCATTGTGAAAAAAAAACCCTGACAGGCTGACTAACGACACCGTATAAAGCACATCTGAGAGTGCATCCTCACCATTGCATCAAACGGACACATTCGCAAACTCACATCGCTGTGCCCCTTCTAGTAGCTCTACCATGACTGACAAGCGCCAGCCTAGAAACAAAATCCCTCTCTCATGTCTCTCTGTCTCTCCTTAGGTGATAGGCGAGTCCTTCCCAGCTACTTTGGTTCTTCATGTGTCTGTTGACTAAGATGGGCAAATAGTGTGACATTCTCTTCTCTTTTGTTGAGCACGGCTATCAATGTGGATGGCCAAGGTTAGGAGTTCTTCAAGACTTGAACCCCAGTCTTTACTGGCTAGTTCATCCTTCACATCCTCAGAAAGGCCACAGTAGAAAGTTGAGCCAAGAGCTTCTGAATCCCATCTACTCTCAGACGCCAGAGTAACTACAGAATTAAAAAGGAAAAGGAAAGGACCAACCAAGTGTGGCCAAGTAATGTGTCCCATGTTTGGAATTTGTGCTCTGCATTTCACCCATCCAAGTGCACACACACAGCAGTGAGTAGTGAACCAATACACAAACACACACACTGTGAACACACACCCGGAGCAGTGGGAAGCCATTGCTGTGGCATCCAGAGATAATGGCATAATCAGCCATGAATTGATCCCCATGAATTGAGGTCTAGTAGCAGTCTTGCTTCTCAGACGCAAAGGTAGAACGTTGGGGTTCAAAAACAAGAGAAACTTGAGTCAGGAAACCAGGCTTCCCATCAAAACACTGAGTCAAGTCAAGTCAAGTCAAGTTGAGCTTTATTGTCATTCCGCTGCATGTGGGGACATACAGTGGAACGAAATGTCGTGCCTCACAGGACCACGGTGCTACATACATACATACATACAGACATACAACAACGAATAAAACACTATAAATTTACACACAACAAATCTGCATATATAAATATATTGTGGAAACTTAAATTCGTGTAGAGCTGCTTTCCAACGATTCTATCGTAAAAAGCGCTATACAAATAAACTTGAATTGAACTGAATTGCTTATAGCACCACGCTATTGAATTTGTTCCCCATAATCATCTCAGATGCAACGGGAGAGACCATTCAATAGGGAACGCTCCAGTTACTAACGTAACTTCAGTTTCCTGAGATAAGAGAATGAGCATTGCAAAGCTTGCCGTGCATCAGTCGAAACGGCACTTAGAGCCGACTTATATAGCAGTTGGCTCCGCTCGTTTTGGTGGGCTGAAGTGCATTGTTTGTGCAGCTACACGAATGTGAACAAAATAGGCTTCAGTATTCAGAATAAACAGGAGTTTCCCCATAAGCGTCTCAGATGCAACGCTTGTTCACATATCTCAGGAAACTGAGGTTACCTCAGTAACCGGAGCACTTTCTGTATTACATCAGATTAAAAAAAAGCACACAATGACAGGAAATAATATTGATCATGCCACCAAATAAAGATTAAAACTAAATTAATTAGCTTGTTTTGAAAATGTAAGAAGTAGAAAGTACAGATATTTGTGTAAAAAATGTAAGGAGTGAAAGTAAAAAGTTGTCCGAAAAATTAATAATGAAGTAAAGTACTGACACCAGAAAAAACTACCAACTACTACTACTGCTATTTGTATTTCGTTACTTCCTATCTCTGGGTTTGGACCTCTGCACTGGCTGACTTGGAGCAAGAGCAATTGGGGGGCTGGTAAGTCACATGTGGATACTCTTTGCTATCATAAATCTTTGTGTACTAGATCACCCTAACCACTAAAATAAATTCATCCATGCAACTGAAAACAAAACAAAAACAAACAAACAAAAAAATTAGGTTTCAATTACGTCAGTAAAGAGCTTACAATTAAGTAGTGTGGCCATAAAAAATAAATTAAAATGAAAAATACATGTCTCCTTAAGACTTTCAACACATTGAATATTTCCAATTATTTTGTCTTAGATTACAAGCATAATATACTGTACTTATCCATATTCTTTTTCTTTTTCTTAACAGTCAGTTCCACTCAAAATGTTACTTCTAGCACATGTACTTTTTTATTAGCACCATTCTGTTCAGACAAACCAAACACATATTTCCAAATATTTCCATTATATACAGTTGTCACGTAGTGACTTGATTACATATGGAAAATGCTGGACATAAATGGGAGCTCTCTGACTTGCAGTGTTTTTGGTGGAGCTACATAATGTGTTTCTGCCCTGTGCACGGTTCACTGTAAATGGTGTAAAGGTTCCCCTAGGAGCCTCTAGGGCCAGAGTTGAAAATGCCACAGTCATTCGTCACCAATGGAAGTTCACTTTACAAGCCAGTGGAATGAGAGCATCTTGGCCGACTGCAGAATCAGGCTGAGACAATAGACTCACACCCTTCAGCTCACCACAGTCCATCTAGCACACGTCTCAGATGAACACTCACCAAAAACATCTTCCATGCCAGTGGATGAGGGTAGATTCTCCACTATTGTCCAAATGACCATAAAAATTAGATTTAAAATGCCCATGCTGATACATGCATTTACAATGATTTGTTTTGCGTTAGATGTGTGTATTTTTATTTCTCTAGCTCAAGAAGGGAGTATGTCATGTGCAAATGAATGACTTCCTCAGAGTGGGGTCATGATGTGAGGGAGTAAGTAATGTGAAAGGCCGTCTACTCCCGCTTTAAGTGCTGAGAGTTGGGTGGTCTGTCTTTCAGCACTACATTCAGAGGGGGAGACGTACGGCCCATATCACTTTCAAAGAGTGAAACTCTAAGCCCTGCTGCCTCTTTCTAGCCCTTAGAATTTGACAAAGGCACCTGTTGTTTGACTCTGATGGATTGACTGGCTTGTTTCAAGACCGCTAACAAAAAGATTAGGATATTTTTCCATAAACGCTTGTGATAACAAGGATGGTGGTGCATGCATTGTCAATAGTGTCTTAATAAGGCTGAGATTTACTAGGCCAAGAGTAAAGCTGCATTCCTCAGTGTCAATCAATGGATGGTGAACATTACAGAAAAGAAGCTATTTGACACTTGATTATTTTTTTTTAACTATAATATTACCTCAGTACTTTTCAATCCTGTCTGCACTCAAGAACAGCATAGTATTGGATATATAGCACATGACAGGATGGCCATTTGACAACAACAGTATCAAAATGTTAGATAACATCAGCTCATAACTGAACTCATGTATTTTAATATTGAAATTTAAGAGAGATTTAAGAAGGCTTATTCTCAGAACAGTACCATGCCATATTAAACAATGCAATGGTTCTATGACTTAATACAGATATACATTATACACAGGATATAAAAGATATAGGATACTGTCACACTATTTAATACATTTAAGGTAACACTTTAGTATAGGGACCAATTCTCACTATTAACTAGTTTCTTGTAGCATGTATGTTACTAGCATAATGGTTGTTTATTAGTACTTAAAAAGCACATATTCTGCATGACCATAATTCAATTCAAGTGTATTTGTATAGCGCTTTTTACGATACAGATCGTTGCAAAGCAGCTCTACAGGAATTTAAGTT